>PVIJ01021937.1:0-17353 GCA_004024925.1 Scalopus aquaticus
CCCCCCGTATCCCAGCTTGTATGTATAAATAAATAAATCTTAAAAAAAAAAGAAGATGCTTGAATAGGAGGACAACAGGGCGTCCTCCATGTTGAGGCCTTGAGAGTGTCCTGTCCAGTCAAAAGGGACACCCTCAGGGCCTCCCTGGTGGCGCAGTGGTTAAGCGCTGAGCTGTGGAGCTGTCGGCAGTGGCAACACAAGTTCGACTCCCGGCCGGGAAGATTCCCACATGGTGTGGCAGACCTCTCCTGCCTCGCCCGCTGCTCCCCTCAGCAGTGTATTTCCGTCCATCTGCCTGTTCTGCTCCCCACTCTGTCTCTGGTGAACCCTCTCGCTGCCCCACGCCTCTGGCCTGTACTCCAGCTTGTATGCATAAATAAATAAAATCTTAAAAAAAAAAAGGACACCCTCAAACCTCAAAAAAACCTGGTAAACCATAACAGCAAATTTCCAATACCTTCTTCCACACCTGTACCCATCTAGAGAGGACTAAAAAAAATTGTTTTCCCAGACTCCCTTGCAACTAGCAATGACCATGGCAGCAATTTCTGGCAAATGAGATAAACAGAAATCTACCAGTGTGATGCTGAGGACTAGGCTATTTTGTCTATAAAAGAGAGACACAGAATCACTCACTCGGCGTCTTCCTCAGGTCGCCTTGAAGCTGTACCAGTTATACATTCTACAGCACAAAGAGGTCCTGTTTCCACAGGCTACATAGTAAATGCTGCCCTCGGGAATTGTGTAGTGTGCAACCTGCAGGATCTCACCCGGCAATACTGAACACAAACATGATGTCTGGAGCTGTGGCAGCCATCTCATGACCATGAGGGAAAGGCCAAGAGAATCAGAGAGCTGCTGAATCAGCTTTTGCTGAGCAGTTGAATCAACAGGAATAGACTTAAAAATGGACATAAATAAAAATAAGCAACAAGCTGTTTGCTGACGCCACAATATATGTAGGGTTTTCTGATACCCGAGGCCAAGGACGATACAAACAGACATGGCACCCTCAACTCACTCTTGTCATAGACAGGCTCAGACAGCACAGGATCCATTCGGCGCATCTGCCCCTGCTGGTCCCTGTAAGAAGCCTGGAAGCAGATCCTCACCACATTCATGTCCACCTCCTGATGGTTCTTCAGGGACCCAGCTGTGGGGGAGATGCAGAGGGTGGGAGGGATGGAGACCCTGGTGAGAGGGACGGGTGGGCAGGGAAGGGAAGGGTCTGGAGCAGGCAAGGGGACAAGGGCAGGCAGGTTTGGGAGGATGGGAAGACAAGGCGAGGACAAGGACTCACCATTGTAGGGGTCAATGCCCAGCTGAATCTTCCGCTCAATGGCGGCCTCGATCTCCTTCTTCCTCACACACTGGATGCCCAGGTTGTTAAAGCTGAGTAGGGGAAGATGAAGGTTACTTACAAGGGCCAGGTACAGCCCTAACCCACAGGAGGGTTCGAGCATATGCTACCTCGGGGCTCACAGTCTCAGGGGCCCACGGAAAGAGAATTAGGAAGGATTTGGGGTTCAAATCCCTGAGGGGTGTCAAGGATCCTTTAGCAAACCTGGAAACACACCTTAACTTATTGTTACTGCATGTACATACTAGCCAACCTCACTTATAATAAGAAAACAACAATTCAGATATCAATGTGATGTGAATTTTTAAAAAACAAGTGCCCTCTGCTGGTGGGGTTGTGGAGAACCAGGCACTGTGACCCATTGCTGGCGGGGCTGTAAATTGCTCCAGCAATTACATATTGGGGGACAATGTGGCAGTATTCACTCATTCCACAAATATTTCCTGAACACCTACTGTGTGCAGGCACTGGGATAGGCTCTGGGCAATATAATAGGAAACAGTGAGACAAAATTCCTACTCTTGTGGAGCCGACACTTTCATTAAATTTAGAAATCACTAGACGTATAAATATACAGACTTGCAGCCACAATTTAAGTTCTAGAAACTAACCCTAGAGAAAAAATGATATTTATGTGAAGTCACCCATTGCAGTACAGTAAATAATAAAGTCATGAGCATCTAGAACCATGATAGATGCCCATTAGTAGGATACTTGTTCAATGAACAAGTGCATGTTCATCTGTACACGACTGGAATACTATGCAGTCAGTAAAAAGGATAGGGTCATTCTAAATGTACTGGTAGGAATGATCCCCAAGATGTACTGGCACAAGGTACAAATGTCTGCCACCATTTATATTGGGAGGAAAATATATCTGTGTATCTATTTATATGTGTAAATATATACATATATGTATATACACACACACATAGCATATCCTCAGTTGCCTACAGGAAGGGATACTGGTAGCTGGAGCAAAAATGGAAGACAATTAATTTTTCACTGAACATCTTTTTTGAGCCTTTATTTGTTAAAAATATACAAATTATAAAGCGAGAGAAAGACCAGGTTTTGGCCGTAAAGTCAAGTTCAGAGTCAAATCCAGCTCTGCCATTGGCTATCTGTGCTCCTTCACCTCAGTCTCCTCCTCCACGAAATGGGGCTAAATAGAATATGCAGGAATGTGTGTGTGGCAGGCTTCCAGGCCCAAGGAAACCCCTCCTCTCCCCTCCCAGGCCTCAGTTTCCCCATCTAGGAGATGCAGCAGGAGAGTCTGGCCAAGTGGCCCCTTGCTCGTCAGGCTCCCCGTGACCCAGGGGGAAGGGTTGGGGTTCAGGGGTTGGATACCTGTGCCGGGGGCTGACATGAGGCCGGAGCCGCACCCTGCAGACGCCGTCGGTGCAGTCTTTCCCCACCAGGCTGTGGGGGTGGACTCGGTGGGGCCAGTCCTTCCACACCAGACAGGCGGTCACCTCCACCTCCCGCAGCCCTCCACAGTCCCGGAGCTGCAGGAAGACAGGGGCTCTTGGGGGGTCCTGTTGCAGTGACCTGCACCCATCCAAACGCCCTTGGTGGCTCCCCAAAGGGGTGCCTTCTATCAGCCCAGCCTTTCCAGGATGAGGATGCTTGAAATCTTCACGTTTAGGCTCCCAACTGGTGGCCGGGGGGAGTCATAAGATACCGGCTGCTGGACAGATGGGCTTTCTGTGGCCATTGAGACTTTAAAAAGCGAGTCACGGGGCCTCCCTGGTGGCACAACGGGTTAAGTTGCAGCACTATGAAGCTCTCTGTAGCCACTGCAGCACGAGTTCGATCCCTGGCCGGGGAGCTTCCCACATGGCACAGCAGACCTCTCCTGTCTTGCCCGCTGCTCCCCTCAGCAGTGTGTTTCAGTCAATCTGCCTGTTCTGCTCCCCACTCTGTTTCTGGTGAGTCCTCTCACTATCCCCCCCACACCTCTGGCCTACACCCCAGCTCTTGTATGCATAAATAAATAAATCTTTAAAAATATCAGCTTCATGAAAGACAGTGAGAAGACGGGAGTCATATTTTTCGATTAAAAGAGATCAAGTTAAATGTTTTGATGTGGCTGGTAGTTTTACAGTATACTCGTGTGTAAAAAATCACAGAGCTGTACCCTGAAGATTTGGCCAATTATAATTTTTAAAAAAATTTTTAAGGAGACTAGAAAGATACAAGATAACCAAATGCAACACCTGATTCTTCTAAATCTTGGAATAAAGGGGAAGAAACAAGTATAGGACACATTTGGGGGACAACTGGGACATTTAAGCGTGGACTACATGTCGATTAGCCGACACTATGGAGTAGTGTTAATTCCCCTGGGGGTGGTCACAGTAGAATGGCCTGGCTGGAGCTTATTCTTTTTTTTTTTTAAGATTTATTTTATTCTCACCGCATGGGGCGGTGAGAGGGTTCACCAGAGACAGAGTGGGGAGCAGAACAGGCAGAGCGACGGAAATACACTGCTGAGGAGAGCAGCGGGCGAGGCAGGTGAGGTCTGCTGCACCATGTGGGAATCTCCCCCGCCAGGCGTTGAACTCGCGTCGCTGCTGCCGACAGCTCCACAGAACAGCGCCTAACCACTACGCCACTGGGGAGGCCCCTGGAGATTATTCTTAGGAGCAGTATGCTGAAGTTTCTGGATGTCTACAGCTCATTTTCAAATGGTTTGGTAACAACAAAAAAGAAAAAGTATTTTTGTGTGCGCATGTGTGTGGGTGAAAGAGAGAGACATACAGCAAAAATATGGCAGCATGTCAACTGGTAAATATAGGTGAATTGCTGGGCTATTGCACTTGTTGGACTATTCATTTTTCTACAGACTTAAACTTTTCTCACACAAGCTCCTTGAAATGTGGACATTTAACATGCAATTTTTTGTGTGTATTCCTTATATGAAACTTTGAAACTTTCCTTATATGAAACAATGAAACTTTAAAAAGACTAAAAAGTTTCTTTAACACAAAAAATTGGAAAAAATCTTGGAACCATTTGAAAAATAGGAGACAGACCATTATTTCAGATTCCCTTTTGAAGAAGTTACAGCCACCAGTGTTGGAATTCTTGTGCGCAGCCACAGGTGGTGGAGAAAGGAAATCAGTCTCTTTCAAGGGGGCTTGGCTTTCCTGGGTCACCCGCTGTGCCTTACTGGCATCAAGGATCCTCTAAAACCTGAATGGGGGGCCTCCCTGGTGGCGCAGCAGGTTAAGTGGCAGCCCTATGACGCTATCAGCAGCCACTGCAGCAAGAGTTTTATCCCCTGCCAGGGAGCTTCCCACAGGGCGCAGCAGCCTCACCTACAGCTCCCCTCAGCAGTGTACTTCAGTCCATCTGCCTGCTCTGCTCCCCACTCTGTCTCTGGTGAACCCTCTCACCCCCTGCACCTCTGGCCTACACCTCAGCTCTTGTATGCCTAAATAAATAAATCTTTAAAAATTAAAACCAAACCTGATGGGAACCTAGGCCCAGAGCCTGTAGATGCTAACATGCCTGTAAAACACAATGCGCCTTGCGTCCCAGTGGGGGAGTACTGCCCTCTAGCGGCCGTTCTGGTCTACTGACGGTGATGGTGATGAACGCGGCGACAGGGACCCTCCCCAAGCAGGAGCAGACAGAGCCAGGGGCTCTACACAGTGAGCAAAACCAGGGACAGTCCTGCCGGAGCCTGCAAGCCTGCTGAACGTCAGTGACAAACCTGCCTAAAAATGATCAGGGCTTGGCACCTCGCTATTTTACCGGTAGAGTATTTCTCCCCATCATTTAAAAAGACACTGACTGTTCAAGGACTACAGCAAAAATGTTTGTGGAGAGAAGACGGGATTCTGTATAGACTGAGAGTCGTCTGCCACTTGGGAAAAGGCCGTCAGCAAGGGCAGCCTGGCAGCCCCAGAGGCTGTCGCCAGGGCAGTCTGCATTCAGGGCCCGTGCACACACGGTCGCAAGCCACTGTCACCTTTGTTACGTGTCTCCAGGGCTGTGCCCATGCATTTACACAGAGATACGAATGTGCAGGTATTTCTCCTTCATATGCAAGTTAGGGCATTATGTATTTGGGGTGATGATGAGCTGAGGAAGGTAAAAATTTCATTGGGTCAGGGCCTCCCTGGTGGCGCAACAGGTTAAGTCTCAGCACTATGAAGCTGTCCGCAGCCACTGCAGAACAAGTTCGATCCCCGGCCAAGGAGCTTCCCACATGGCGCAGCAGACCTCTCCTGTCTCCCCGCTGCTTCCCTCAGCAGTGGATTTGAGTCAATCTGCCTGTTTTGTCCCCCACTCTGTCTCTGGTGAATTCTCTCACCACCTCACACCTCTGGCCTATACCCCAGTTCTTGTGTGCATAAATAAATAAATCTTTAAAAAATTTTCATTGGGTCAGATAGGATTAAAACCATGCACTGAATCAGCTCTCACTTTTATATAAGGAGAGTCTGAAAAGCCCAGAGGTCACAGTTTCAGGATTCAAGACTTCAGGGCTGATAGTCGTTCATCTTTGAGATGCCGTGACAGGTTGTGAATGAGACATCAGACTTGGTGTAAGTCAGCCCTGGCACCTTGTACAGCTCTCTCACTTATCTGTGTGATAAGCCTCTCTGGTATTACTGTCCTGACCTGTCAAATGGGTATTGCTCAGTCCCTGGGACTCCGGAGCATTTAGTGAATGGAGTAATTACTAGAGTCAACTTGCTGTGTGCCCCTGAACAAGTCACTTACCCTCTCTGAACCTCTGTTTCCTTCTCTGAAAGATGGACATAAAAATCCTGAACCCAGACGCAGACACAGCTGATCTGTTATTGCTGGACACTTACTGTTCTAACGCTTTGAAATCAAAATCAACATTGAGTCAGAAAAACTCCACTGAGATAAAAAGTTGGGGGGCAACATCCCCTCCAAGTCTCACCTCACAGATGACTTACTAATTACAAAAAGAAAACTCTAGCTTTAGAGTGGGGATGCCAGGGGTTCACTATCTGTTATGGGCTAAATTGCATTTCCCACAATCAGTACGCTGAAGCCCTAACTCCCAATCCTTTAGAATAACTGTATTTGGAGATCATGTCTTTGAAGGGATGATGAGTTGATAAGACCATTCGGGGAGGCGGGGGGTCCTAATCCAATCTGCATGGGGTCCTGATTCTTCAGCAGAGGTATTTGGAGAGATACCGAACAAGTGTGGCCACAGAGGAGAGGCCTTGTGAGGACACACTGGGAGGGCAACAAGCCCGGAGAGAGGCCTCGGAGGCCCAGTCTCATTGGCACCTTGATCTGGAACTTCCACCTCCAGAACTACGAGAATAATCTCCTATTGGTCATGCCCCCAGTCTGGTGTGTTAGTTTGGCTGCGCGAACGGATTCATACAGTGCCTTAACCACAGAGCCAACTCACATCACCAAAGCTGGAACAGACAGCCACCCCCGTCCCTGGATGAGACACAAGGAGAGGTCATAGCATCACAGTGTCCCCATCCAAACACAGGACCCCATCCTTACCGCCACCCCCACTGTGGAGAGTCTACAAAACCTCTGTCCTGCCTGCCACAAAGGTCCCAAAACGCAAAGACAGACTGGGAAACTGATCCAGGTCACAGCAGACAACCTGTCTCCCTCCGTGCGGACGGCCGTAACAACCCCAGGAACTGGGAGGGAGCGAACCCCAGAAACTTCTCTCTCCTCTTTCCCCAGGCCGGTGAGACCCTCTTCCAGGCTTCAGGGTCTATTGACTTCTTACCACGTTCTCGCGCGGAGGAAGGTCCAGCAAGTTCTCTGGGGCCTCTTTTATAAGGGCACTAATCCCAAAGGCCCTACCTCCTGTTACTGTGTGGGGTGGCAACATACACACTTGGAAGCGACAGGAACATTCAAATCATCAACCAGACCATTAAAAGAAGCACTTGATTCCGGATACATTGTTAAACAAGCAGATGAAAAAAGGTATTTTGGGGACACCTGAGAAAATTAGCCTGTGGGCTCCACAGTACACACCTTTGTACAAAAAGTAAGTTTCTAGAGTTTCAGGGTGCAAGAGATACATGCGGAAACACCAACACCCTGGGAGAAGTTTCAGGTGTCTCTGACTTACTTTCAAGAAATGTGTGTAAAGAGGAAGCTCGAGACGTAATGGAACAGAGCGCAGGGTAGACGGGGTGTGGTTGGTGTTCTTATGTAGGTTTACATTTTTCCGAAAGAAAAATCAGGGCTGGGGCCTTCCTGGTGGCACAGGGGTTAAATTCTCAGCGCTATCAAGCTATCCCCAGCCACTGCAGCAGAGTTCGATCCCCAGCCAGGAAGCTTCCCACATGGCACAGCAGACCTCTCCTGTCTCGCCCGCTGCTCCCCTCAGCAGTGTACTTCAGTGGATCCACTTATTCTGCTCCCTACTCTGTCTCTGGTGAATCCTCTCACCCCCCACACCTCTGGCCTACACCCCAGCTCTTGTATGCATAAATAAATCTTTTAAAAAATAAAATTCACTCTTTAAAAAAAAAAAGCTGGGCTGGACATAAAGTTGAAATCCCCTCTCAAACTGGAAAAGCAGGTGAACTGCTTCAGGATAAAAAAGGGGGCCCTGGGGCCTCCCCGGTGGTGCAGAGGTTAAGCTCTGCGCTGTGGAGCTGTCGGCAGCGGCAACGCGAGTTCGACGCCCGGCCAGGGAGATTCCCACATGGCGCAGCAGACCTCTCCTGCCTTGCCCACTGCTACCCTCAGCAGTGTGTTTCTGATCTGTCTGTTCTGCTGCCCGCTCTGTCTTTGGTGAACCCTCTCGCTGCTCCACGCCTCTGGCCTGTACCCCAGCTTGTATGTGTAAATAAAAATAAATCTTTACCAAAAAAAGGGGGGGCCCTGGGCCTCCCTGATGGCACAGCGGGTTAAAGCGCTGCGCTGTGGAGCTGTCGGCAGTAGTGACGTGAGTTCGAAGCCCAGCTGGGGAGATTCCCACATGGCGCAGCAGACCTCTCCTGCCTCGCCCGCCAATCCCCTCAGTAGTGTATTTCTGATCTGCCTGTTCTGCTCCTCACTCTGTCTCTGGTGAACCCTCTCGCCTCCCACACCTCTGGCCTATACCCCAGCTTGTATGCATAAATAAATCTTTAAAAAAATGTTAATGGGGGCCCCTGAGATTGCCCCTCACTGTCTAACACTTGCCCCATTCCTGAAATTCACAGGCGGAGACACGGGCGTCACAGCACAGTGTGACTGGCTTAACCACATCTCCAGCAGCCACGGGCCACGATTCTGACGTGGCGCCTCAAGATGGGCCGTCCCGGAGTGGGCGGTGACGCCCTGTGATGGCGGCACAGTGAAACTGATGCCTCGCTCAGGCTGTCCCCCCGGCCCCGTCATGAAGCCACACGTGACCGGAAACCCCCGTTTTGAAAGGGCTGCGTGACAGCCCGCATGCTTCTTAGTCCCTGCCATGCCCGACCCACCCAGACAAGGACCCCCGCGCAGCCGAGTAAAGGGAGCGCGCGCCGGGGCTGGCATGTCCACTGGATAGTCCACTTCACAAATGAGGGAGCCGAGGCCGAGAGGGGCTGCACTTGCCACAGTTCACACGCTGGGAGGGGCAGCGAAGGACGCCAAGCCAAGCCTTTCCGACTCCAGGCCCAAACGTGCAATCACTGTGCTGAGAGCTCAGGGGTCACGCAGAAAAACCTGTACGTGAAAGTCCCACTGAGAGAGAGAGAGGAGAGGGAGGGCAGGAGGCCTGGTGAGAGGGTGCCGGGGCCCGCTGTGGGGGTCAGGGAAGGCGCCCCGGAAGCGGGCCAGGGCCTCCTGGGCGAGCAGGGGACCAGGCTAAGTGACAGGATGCATGCAGGCTGCGTGCAGGGGGGCTGCACGCCAGGCAGAAGGACAGAAGGACAGAAGGACAGCAGCAGCAAAGGCCTGAGACTGGAGGGCGGTGAGCGAGGAGGCGCTGGGCAGGAACGGGCAGCCGGAGTCAGACGAGAGGTGTTTGGGGGCCCAGGGATGAGGTCGGGCTTCTCCCCGAGGGCACAGGGGACCCCAGAGGGGGATCTGAGAGGAGCAGACATGTCCTTTCATAGGGTCCCTCTGGCTCCCCGTTGGTGGCAGTTCAGAGATGACTGGGAGCTGGTGGCCAGGGAGGAGACGGGCCCCAGGGAGCGACGGGCTGGGCCCTGGGCTGTGGTAGTGGGGTGATTAGTGCTCAGTTCAAAAGCCCGTGAAGGCTGCATAACGGATAAGTTGAGGGAACCAAGCCTCTCAGGAGCTGCTGGAACAAACAGTCATGGGTTCAAGCCCTGGGGGGGACAATTTGGTCATAGCCATCAAATTACCTTTGCCCAGCAATTCCACTTCCTGAATTTCTCCCTGATGAGATAAAAAGTTGGGGGGGGGGCCTCCCCGGTGGCGCAGCAGTTAAGCGCTGCGCTGTGGAGCTGTCAGCAGCGGTGACACGAGTTCGACGCCCGGCCGGGGAGAATCCCACATGGCGCAGCAGACCTCTCCTGCCTCGCCCGCTGCTCCCCTCAGCAGTGTATCTCTGATCTGCCTGTTCTGCTACCCGCTCTGTCTTTGGTGAACCCTCTCGCCGCCCCACGCCTCTGGCCTGCACCCCAGCTTGTATGTATAAATAAAAAATAAATCTTTGAAAAAAAAAAAAAGTTGGGGGGGTGTTGTCCCCCCAACAGGCATGGAGGAAATAATAGATGAACTGAATGGCTCTCTCCAGCCCTGCCTATAAGAGCAGGAGACTGGGAACCTTTGAGGGGGAGGGCGCTGGGGCCTGGGGGCAGGAGTAGGGGGACTTTTGTTCATCTTACAGATCGAATTTTAATTCTGTTACATTAATATGGATCTTTTTGAAAGGTTTGAACAACGCACATCATGGGATTCAAAATTTTGGAACAAAATGAAGAGGTATATAGTCATAAACCTTACCCATAGCTCATCCCTTCAGCTCTCCCACCTGACAGAAACCATCTTTATTTATTTTTGCTTTCCCTCCCAGATTTGTATATGCATATGTGAATATGTAAAAGCTTAATTTCCTTCCTCTTTTTAACTCAAAAGGTGGCATAATAGTCCCTGCAGGTTTTTGTACCTCAATTTTTTTTTTTGATGGTGAATATGTCTTGGAGACACTTTCACGTCACATTATAGGGGACATCGTCATTTAAAATATTTTCAGCATGTGTGTGTGTTTATATTTATCTGTACACATATGCAGGTATGTCTGCTATGGCTGTAGAGGTTCTGAGGTTCACCGTTTATTTCACCTGTCCCTTACTCAGTAAGTTTCAAACTCTTCACGCAACAAAACTGGCTGCAAAGGATCACCTTGTATGTCTGTCCTCTTCTCACCCAAATGTAGGCGTACAAGATAGACTCCAGGGGCCTCCCCGCTGGCACAACGGGTTAAGCCTTAGCACTATGAAGCCATCGCAGCCACTGCAGCACAAATTCAACCCCCAGCCAGGGAGTTTCCCACATTGGGCAGCAGACCTCTCCTGTCTCCCCGCTGCTCCCCTCAGCAGTGGATTTCAGTGGATCTGCCTGTTCTGCTCCCCACTCTGTCTCTGGTGAATCCTCTCACCACCCACACCTCTGGCCTACACCCCAGCTCTTGTATGTATAAATAAATAAATCTTGGGCCTCCCTGGTGGTGCAACAGGTTAAGCACAGCACTATGAAACTATCCAGAGCCACAGCAGCATGAGTTCGATACC
This sequence comes from Scalopus aquaticus, assembly GCA_004024925.1. Taxonomy (NCBI): domain Eukaryota; kingdom Metazoa; phylum Chordata; class Mammalia; order Eulipotyphla; family Talpidae; genus Scalopus; species Scalopus aquaticus. Next base: position 11,074 of record PVIJ01021937.1, read on the forward strand.
CAACCGGGGAGATTCCCACATGGTGCAACAGACCTCTCCTGCCTCACCCGCTGCTCCCCTCAGCAGTGGATTTAAGTCGCTCTGCCTGTTCTGCTCCCCACTCTGTCTCTGGTGAATCTTCTCGCCACCCCACACCTCTGGCCTGTACCCCAGCTTGCATGCATAAACTAAAAAAAAAAAAAAAAAAAAAAAAAAAACCTAAAAAAAGGTCTTAAAAAAAAAAAGACTCCAAGAAGTGGAATGGTCTGGCCCTTGAGTGAGGATAATGATGATGACACTAATACAGCTAGTCCTTCCAGCACTGACCCAGTTAGAGTTACCTTAGCAAATGATCTCCTTTACTCCCCCCCACAGCCCCAGGTGGTTGGGTATTATTATTATCTAATTTTGTAGAGGAGGAAACTGAGGCACAGAGGGGCCGCATAACCTGCCCTGGGCGGCACAGCTAGTACAAGGCAGAGCCGGGATGTGAACCCAGGCGCTGTGGTTCCTAAGGTCTCGCTTGTGAACCAGGAGGCTGCCAGCCATTTGGCGCCAATGAGAATTTCCATCAGTACTGCCAACTGCCTGGAAGGGGTCTTTCTCTGACAGCCCCTTTGAAGTTGGGGGGTCAAGGGGTAGTTTCCCCCCCACCTTTGTACCATAGCAGCCGCGACAGTAACAACCACATAAGCACAGGCATCGAGCGCGCGCGCGAATCTGGGGGCGGGGAGGGCGCGCCCCACCGCCCCGTGCCCACCTCGACGGCAGGCAGAGTCTTGCTGGCCTCGGTGCTGCTCTCGCCGAGGATGCTGCCGGCCGAGCGGCCCTCGCACTCGTAGCGGAAGCGCATGCCGCGCTGCTTGGGCTGCTCGGTGATGACCAGGTGCGGCCGCGGCCCGGGGCCCGGAGCCTGGGCAACCAGGCGGCCCAGCGGGCAGCCCCAGGGCGGCGGCGTGGCCGGGGGCGGCGGCGCAGCGGGGCCCAGCGTGACGGTGCTCAGGGAGGCGCCCCCGCGAGGCACCAGGCGCGGCAGCCCCTCGCCCGGGCCCGGCGGCGCCTCCTCCAGGCCGAAGCCATTCTCCTTGATGTACTCATCGATGATCTCTACGGGAGAAGCAAAAACTGGGGTGACGCTGATTATCAAAGCGAAGGCTGGATTAGCCCCAGACCTGTGCCACCCGTGCCTTTCCCAGTCCGTTTATTTCTTCAAGACAGGTCGCTTGCCCGGGCGCCCAGCGCAGGGAATTCAGCTCCCAACTCACAAAGCCTCCCCCACCCCCCTTGCTACATGCCCCCAGCACGCCCCAGTTACTGAAAAGCCCGGGTGGCTGGGAGGGGCCGTGCCTGTTTCCCCTCCGCCCGCCCCCTCCCAGTCTCCGGCGCTCCTGAATCCTTGCCCCATCTCCTCTCACCTGGATAAGGGGAGGGCCCAGCAGCCGCTGCCCCGCCTCTACCTGGCCCGTCTGAATAATGACAGGACCAGCCGCTCTGCCCCATCTCAGCAAACGCCGGCGCCCACACAGCGCTCGAGCTGGGAGGACCCACGGCTTTGCTAATTGCTCCTGAGCCCACATCTGCCCCTGTCCAGCCCAGGAAATTCTTCTCCCCCTTCCCACCACCTCCGCCCTGGCCCCCCCTTCCACCTGCAGCACCAGGCTGCTGTGCCCCCTCGCCTGCTCCCATCCTGACCTCCCCATGCAAAACCTTCCCCACACCCCACTCCTCTCGGAAAACCAGACAAAGCCCACAGCCCCGAGCCTGCCACGGGGCCTTGCCCGCACTGGGCCCTGCCGTGGGGTCGCAGTCCCCGTGCCCTTCCCCCACTGCCACTTCAGTGTCTTTTCTGTGACCTGCTCCCGCCAAGCCTGACTCTCTTCGGGGTCTTGTCCTCGCACCCCAGCGGCCTTTTCTCTCTTGCCCCCTGTCACCTGCACTGGCTCCTTCCCACCTGTCCCAGGGCCTATGTCACTCTCCAGAAAGGCCATGTCACATGTGTCTTCCCTGGGGCCACCTCACCCTCCTCCGAGTTCCTCTCCAGCCCTTAACCCGAGCTAAGGTGATCATGTTTATTTCTTCCTTTTCCTGCTGTCTCCGCCACTGGAGTGTCAGCTCCATGAGGGCAGGAGTTTTTTTGGTTTGTGGCTGAATCACCAGTGTCGCACAGCGTCTGGCTCGTGGCAGGCGCCAGACACATGTGGTGCTGGTAACACAGGGGCTGCCAGCGAGGCTGAGCGTCTCCAAGGACAAGCACCTCGGGAACGTCATTTTGTTCAGCTTCCCCAACTGTCCCCCCAACAAGGAAGGCAAGGGTCCCCTCAGCCTCCCGCCAAACCTGCCTTGTGATACTCACCCAATTCATCTGTGGAAGGAAGAGAAAGACAAAGAGAAAGGTGAGGTCCAGAGAGCAGTAAAGACTTTCATCTTTTAAGACAGACTCCCAGCCCCCCCCTTGCTGTAACCCTCCTCCTTCTCCTCCAAACTGGGGAACCCTGGGCTGTGATTCCATGGGGTACCAAACTCCAACCCCCCTCTCTCCTTCCTGGGCTCCCCTCCCATCAGCTCCTTATATTGTAGCTCCCAGCCTTAGGGGATCCCCATCTGCCTCCCCAAAAACATTTAGGCCAGGGATTTTGGAGCACTGTGGGAACCCAAGGAAAACTCAAGGGTCTTCTCACCAGGAAAAAAATGGACACCCAAGATTCTACACAAAGTCTGGGGGTGTTCCCTCCCTAAAGCCCACCCTAGACCCCCGGGGCTGGTGTCTAACCATCCAAGGAGGCTGCTTCTCACCTCTGGGCAACTAGCCACTCTGCATCCGCGCCCAGCCCCCCCAGAGTCCATCCACCATCCCAGTCACACCACCGCCACCCCCCGCCCTGCTTCCTTAGGGCCAGTGACGCCAGCGCTGGGGAAGCCCCTTAGCAGCTCCTCAGGAAAGCTCAGCCCTGGAAGGGGCCGTGGAGAAATCAGAACCAACCTCCGGTCATTCCACATACAGGACAGGAGAAGCCCAGAAGGAGCGAGTGAGCTTTGGGGGCAACACAGCAAGGGAGGGCGGCGGGCTGAGCCCTGCCCAGGTCTGCCCGGGCTGGCCGCTGGCCGCGAACGCATCGATGCCGGCCTCCCCGGCTGCCTAACCTGTCCTGCTCTCGGGGAGTGGCTCCTGGCAGCCAGACCTTTGCTCCTTGCAAGCAGTTTCCCTGCATCCCTTATCTCCTACTACTGTGAAGTCAGCAGGGTGGGGGCAACACCCCCACTCAGCAGAAGGGGACACTGAGGCTGGGAGAGAGGAAGGGACATGTCTCAGATCAATGGCAAGGCCAACCTCAGGTCGCCTCAGCTTGGAAAAACTGCCCCAGGCATCGGAGCTGGGTGACCCAGGGACCCAAAGACAATGAGTCTTGGGACCGGCAAAGAGCTCTCAGGCTGCAGGGGACACGGAGCCAGGGGACAGCGGTGGCCAGCGTCGGAACTGCAGTTCAATCCTGGTTCCGCTAAGGTGCTGGCAGTGTGGGCTGGAGCCTCTCACATGGCCCCTTTGGGCCTTGGTTTCCTCACCTATAAAATATTCCTCACACAATAAAGATGCCAGCCTCATGGGGGTGCTGCGAAAACTAAATGAGCTGTTACATGGGAAGCACTTAAAACTGTCACAATCCTGGGCGCTGTGTGAATGCTGGTTGCTACTGAGTAAGGTGCTGGGAGATGTTTTTAGAGACATGGGTAATAAGCTCTCTAGCCCTGTTTGTCTATGAAATGGAGAGGCTGGAAGACATGGCTTCAGAGCATGGGAGTATGGACTCACACAGATGTCAGTTTGAATCCCAGCTGTCACTCACCGGCTGTGTGGCCACAGGCAAGTCGCTTAACCTCTCTGAGCCTCCTTCTCTATAAAATGAGGTCTGAGCTCCCGTCTCTGACCTTAACATGAGGATGCAGGATCACAAAGGTAAACGACTTAGCACAGCGTCTGGCCACTCTAAGCCCTCCATGAAGCTCACCTAACATTATTATTATCTAAAAGTCCTCTGTTGGCCAAGAAATGTTAAAAAAATTCCTCTCCTTATTGGGAGCTCAACTCAAATAACATCTCAGACCCCAACCTCCCACATAGACCTGCCACGATTCAGGGGCAGCCAGGGCGGGTCTCACATGAGCAGATGAGAGCAGGAGATCAGCTGTGTCTTTGCTGCCTCAGGGCCTTTGCACGAGATGGTCTCCGCCAGAATGCTCTCCCTCCAGTTCTGTGCAAGGCCTTCTCCTCCTTTAGATGTCACCTCCTTGATAGGGCTTCCCTGACCACTTTATCCAAGCGAGTCCCCAGGCTCCCCACTCTAGTCACTCAAAGCTGGGTGCCTTCGTTCGATCTCTCTCATGGCACTGATTAGGATACGCCTTGACCTTATATACAGTGACTCATCTCTCTCCTCCTGTGGACCATGGACACGGCAGAGTAGGGGACATGCCTGTTCCAGCCCCGCTGCACATCCAGGGCCCGGGATGTGTCTGGCCTGTTGGAATAAGGGAAGTTTCCCCTCCCATTCTACCTCTGTGGTCCTCCCACCCCCACCCTGCTCTTAGATATCACTGACCCTAAGACTGCGTCAGAGCCGTTATCGCATTTTATAATCCAACACTTATTGCTTATGCATCTGCCTTCACATTTCAATAGGGAGCCCCTGAGGAGAGAATCAGGACTGTTCCAAGTCACTGCTGAGTCCCCTGCACTGCCAGCACAAGGCCAGGTATGGAACAGACACTCCATAAATATTTGTTGAATAGATGACGTCAGAAATTGCTCTCAATTGAAACCAAAGATATAGATCTTGAGTCAGAAAAACTGCAGCCTTGTTCCTGGCCAAAACCAGCGCTTGGGCAGTACCAGTTCCCAACACCATTCCCACCTTCATCAGCCTCCAAACTGTCGGAGAACCCACAAGAGCTCTCTCACAGTCAAACCAGCAGTTTGGGTACATGCCACAATTGAATTTCCAGAGGACGGTCCAGACCCAGCCCACGTTCCTTGGGTAGCACTGAGTTTTGGATGGCATAAGTTGAGGGGCAAGTTCTTATCTTTGGGGAACTTGTTAGAAAAGCAAACTCTCAGAGCCTATCCTAGACTTGCTGACTTGCTGAATCTGAAACTCTGGAAATACGTCCCAACAATCTGATCTAGCAAGTTCTGAGTGACTCTGATGCCCACAAGGGTCCAATATCTGCTGTTATTGTCATTGTTATGCCACTGACAGTTAACACTAATTAGGCCTCTACTGTGTGCTCATTGAATCCTCCCAATCCCCCTAAAAAGGAGGCACTGATAGTATTTACACCCATTTTACAGATGAGGAAACTGAGGCCCAGAGAAGGGAAGTGACTTGCAGACATCCACACAGTGAAGGGGTGAGGGCGGCAGCATAAAGCCCAACTCCAAGTCCCAAGAGGACTCCTGTTAGACCCTAACTATGAATAGGTGGCTCGTTTTGCCTGTCCATCTCCTAATGGCCTGGGAGGTACCTGCACCTCAGTGGGGAGGGAGGGACACAAATTTTAAGAGTAAAGCTGAGGAGGACCGTGAGAAAGCCTCCAGTCAGAGGGGACCCAGTGCGACCGCCACAGGATGTCCCCTCCCCTGTTCTGAGCAGGTAGCTGGGCAGCTCACCCGTGGTCCTGGAAACGGCCAGTGAGAGTGAGGAGAGGTCAGCGGACCCTGCGGGGAGAGAGGCAGGTCTCAGGAGGACGTAAGAGATGCAGCAGTGGGACAGGGGGGCGGGTCCCACCCGTCCCTCTACTGATCCCACCCCTTTGGATCAGGTCCCCCACCCTGACCGCACACAGGGTCTAACCTTGCTCCTTCCCTAAGTCGCCGTCGAGCTTCCTAGTTCCTGCCACTCACACCACACTTCATCACAAGCAGGCCCCGCTCCTTCACTCGCTTAAAGCCGGGCCTGGAGGAGCCCTTTTCCATCTCAGCTAGGAAAGTCCCCACCCTCTTCCTTCTCTCAGGGTCAGATCTTACCCCTACACTTTTTCAGTGTCAAGCTGTTTCCTTGTCCCTCTCCGAGTCAGACCCTGCCACTTCTCTCCCGAGACAAGCCGCACCCCCTCTTCTCAGAGTAAAGCTCCTTCTCTTTTAGGAACGCGCCATCCTTCTCTCTGCCAGAGTCAGACACCGCCCGCTCTCCCTCCCGGAGTCTAGTCCGCCCCCTTCTCTCCCTCAGGCCCTGCCTCCTTAACTCTGAGTGAGTCCTCGCTTCCTTCTTCGCATTAGGCCCCGCCCCCTTCTAGCTCTCATGGTCTG
>PVIJ01021938.1:0-17357 GCA_004024925.1 Scalopus aquaticus
CAAGGAAATGCAAATCAAAACCACTATGAGATACCACCTCACACCTGAGAGGATGGCACACATTAAAAATACAGGTAACAACAAATGCTGGAAAGGATGTGGAGAAAAAGGAACTCTTCTACACTGCTGGTGGGAATGTGAACTGGTCCAACCACTATGGAAAGCTGTATGGCGATTCCTCGAACTGCTAAACATGGAGTCCCATACGACCCAGCAATCCCACTTTTGGCAATTTACCCAAAGGACACAAAAACACTAATCTGAAAGGATACATGCACCGTATGTTCATTGCGGCACTGTTCACAATAGCAAAGGTATGGAAGCAACCCAGATGTCCAAAAATAGATGATTGGATCAAGAAGATGTGGTACATATACACAATGGAATAGTATTCAGCATGGAAAGAAGATAAACACATGCAATTTGTAGCGACATGGATGGAATTAGAGGGGATCATACTCAGTGAAATAAGCCAGAAAGAAAGAGAAAAATATCGAATGGTTTCACTTATAACAGGACTATAGGGAGGCCGGGTGGGAGAGAGACACTCAGCGTTGGGGGTTGGGGGGGAGGGGAGGATAAGGGCACAAAATGGAAGAGAGGAGAATACAGGGGACCATGGAGATGGATCACGGGTGAATTGGTGGTGGGTTGCCCAAGGGGAATACAAAATGTAAAAGACATAAATAATAATTTAAAAAATAATAAAAATAAATAAATAAATAAATAAATAACTTTACAGTTAACAAAATACTACTAAGGAACATTACATATATAATTAGGAAAATATTTGTACTATTGATTTATTCGACCAGAAGATTCTGTAGATTTTCAATTCCTAATTATCATACTTAAGATATTTTTATTTTATCATTGTTTGGTTTATTAAATGTGTGAAATGAGAAATCAAATTAACTGAATATAAATATAATTGGAAAAATGTATGCATCTGCTTTAGTTCAAACGTTAACCTTGTTTCATATTGCAGGTTTCATAATTGAGAGTACTCAGATAAAAATATATAAAGTATAGCGCTATTATGGAGAGCAAGAGAAATGAACTCCTTGAAGTAAATCCTTTCTCTTTCTACTGCTGTCAGGACTTTTTTATCCTCAACTATAAGGGGTGCTCTTGCTTTAATTTCTATTTTATATCAAGTAAAATTAGAAAGATTACAGATGAAATACAAAAATATTCTAGCCCTTTCAGATCTATGTCAAAAACTCAATCAAACAAAATCCACCCCAAATAAAAATTGTAAATACACAATTCACCTGCTTCCCTACACTGAATAATTATTTTAGCCATGCTTAACAGAGACAGAAACGGGGAATTATTAATCATTTCATTTTTTAAAAAAGGGTAACATCCTTGTCTTCTGAATGTGGAAATGGTGCCTCATAAATAAATCAACTTTCTACATACTTAAAGGAAAGCCCACCAAGATGGTAATACTCTAAATTATTGATTACATATTAATTAGCAGTTATCAGTTAATAAGAAGTTGAATATCAGTTAGCCTTGGTTTTGTCTAGTAGGATTATAGTTATTTTAATAGGATGGTCAGTCTAGTGCCTATGTGAAAGATAGTAAGTGTGTATTTGCAAAGGGTTGAGTGCCTACATATCTCTGAAGAGACAAATCATCAAATAGTAAACAATACACCACTTATAAGCAAGGATGGGCAATGTATAACTGTTATTTTAATTTGGCAGGAAAACTGGAATGGTACCTTAAGATATTTACAGCACTTTCTAACTTAAAAATGAAGGGGAAAAAAATGAGAAATTTATGACAGGAAGACAAAAATCTTTTTATAAGGAGAGGGTTTTGCCACTAAAAATCTTTAATGATTAACTGCAGGCATGGTAATGGGGCCAGCCTATATGTAAAGCCAGATTAATGATGGGCTAAGAAGAAATGTATTTTGCTTACCAAAGTGTTTTTAAATAAATCTTGAAGTATTTCTCATATTTCATAACCACAACTGAATTATAAGGAGAATGTTAAAGCCTCCTAGCTTTTAAGAGTTCTGTCTGGTGTAATGAATGATGTGTTCAATGCTTTCGATAAATAGGGGGTTTAGAGAAGGTTAGGATATTGATGTGAAATAGCACATCTTAGCAATATGTTAAATATCCCTGAAAAATCTGTGTGTCAACATAAATTTCTGTATTCATTTGGGTTTACTGTTATCCACAAAACCATATGAAACAGAGCTATTACCACGTGTTATACATACCATATTTTATTACCATGTGCTATGTAATTAGGAAATTTGGTCGGCAAAAATAATTTAGAACCTCAGAGTTTCTAATAAATCAATGACAATGTTATTATTTTCATCAAAAATATGGGACTCACGTTATCTACTTTTAGTTGAAGTGGAATGAAAAACCTGAGTTTCTAACAGTAAAGTGACATAAATAACCCAGTGAACAATATTACTATCATTTAAAAGGTGTGAGAGTGAGTGCCTACCTGGTGGCGCAAGGGGTTATGTCTCAGCACTATGAAGCTATCCAGAGCCACTGCAGCATGAGTTCAATACCCAGCAAGGGAGCTTACCACACAGTGCAGCAGATCTCTCCTGTCTCACCCACTGCTCCTCTCAGCAGTATATTTCAGTCAATCCGTCTGTTCTATTCCCACCCTGTCTCTGGTGAATCCTCTCACCACCCCATAACTCTGACCTACACCCCAGCTCTTGTATGCATAAATAAATAAATCTTTAAAAATAAAAGGAGTAACAGTGACAATTACATTTAAATTATACATTGAAGCAAGTTTGTTAACTGAAGAATAAACCACTTACGTATGTATATCTTCTGCATAATTGAAAAAAAAAAGGAACTGACTGATGCCAGTTTAGATGACTCCAATATGTTTTCATTTAGCAAGGGTAGTCAAAAATTATAAATGTGGATTTGGGGTGCCTATTGAGTAACCAATTTTGAAATTCATCTTTGCACTACTTTGAAATAGGTTTATTAATAAAGTTTCTAGAGTAACAAAGACTACAGAAATAATAGTGAAATTAGTCATTGGCATATCTGAAAGGGTTTGCTCCTTGGGGGAACTGAGTAACATATTTAATGCTATACTACCACTTGTTTACTTTGTAATTTAAGCAAGTGATTTAACCTCTCTGAGTTTCAATATATAAATCTCTATTTACATAACTCATAGGACAATGTGAGAATTTCACAAGTTATGAAATTCAACTTATGCCAGTTTTCTACTCCTTTCCAAATGCCCACAAGTACTTTTAAGGCCCCTTCTCAATGGCAAATAATTGATATGTTTAGTATAAAAGCTTTTATATATCCAGGGCCTCCCTGGTGGCGCAACGGGTTAGCACAGCACTGTGGAGCTGTCGGCAGCTGCTGCACAGGATTGATGCCCAGCTGCAGAGATTCCCACATGGCGCGGCAGACCTCTCCTGCCTCACCCACTGCTCCCCTCAGCAGTGTATTTTGTTCTATCTGCCTGTTCTACTCCCCACTCTGTTTCTGGTGAACTCTCTCACCACTCCCCCACCTCTGGCCTGCACCCCAGCTTGTATGCAAAAATGAAATGGACCTTAAAAAAAAAAGCTTTTATATATTCAGTAAAATACATTTCTGAAGATATTTATGATGCAATGATGTTAGTGACCTACAATACTGTATATAACTTAGGGTCATAGGTTCACACCACTTCAAACATCTGTTACCCATCCACTGAAAGATCCCTAATCCTCCACCATAGTCCATTGGGTACCATCTCACACTTTGCTTCCTATCCTCTTCCTCCCCTCTTCTGGTTGCCTCAATTACACAGTTAGATTTCTAGAGTATATTTCAGTTTAATCTGTATCTTCCTACATTTTGCTTCTTAATATTCTATATGAGTGACACCATCTGTTATTTGTCTTTTCCCTTCTGAGTTATTTCACTTATCATAATTCCCTCCAGTTCTAACCATGTTTCCTGTGGATTTTCTTCTCTTTGATTTAGATCGGAGAGCTCCTTTCAATATTTCCTATACAGGAGGTCTAGTGTTAGCAAACTTCTGCAACTTTGTTTGTTTGGTAACCCTTAATTTCTCCCTCATACCTGAAAGAGTGTCTTGCAGAAGTTATTCTTTAATGGTAGTTTGTATCTGAGTATTTTGTAAACGTGATCACGTTCTATCCTTTCCTTCTGAAAAATCTGATTAAAGCCTAATGAAAGTATTTTTATCATTTTTTAAATATATATTTTATTTATTTACTTTTGTTATTCATATCTTTTACATTATTGTGTGTTCCCCATAGGTTATCCATTACCTGTTCACCCATGAAGCCATAACCATATTCCCCTGTGCTCCCCTCTTCACCCTTCTTGAACCCTTACCCTCCCCTCCTCCCCTGCTGAATGTCGCATTCTTATTTGGCTCCCCTATATTCCTGTTATAAGTGAAACCATTTGATATTTTTCTCTTTCAAAGAAAAAATTAAAAAATACCTAGAAATGAATGACAAAGAAGACACAACTTTCCAGAACATTTGGGATACAGCAAAAGCAGTATTAAGAGGGAAATATATAGCAATACAGGCTCACATCAAGAAACAAGAAACAACTCAAAGAAACAATCTAATCTCCCACCTCAAAGAACTAGAAAAGGAACAACAGAAAAATCCAAAAGCCAGTATAAGAAAGGAAATAATAAAAACCAAAGAAGAAATAAATGCAATGGAAATCAAAAAAACAATACAGAAGATCAACAAAACCAAAAGCTGGTTCTTTGAAAAAATAAACAAAATAGACAAACCTCTAGCCAGGCTTACAAAGAAAAAACAGGAGAACACACAAATAAACAGGGTAAGAAATGAAAGAGGAGAAATTACAAAAGACACATCAGAAATCAAAAGAATAATCAGATATTATTATAAACAGCTATATGGAAACAAGCTCAACAACTTAGAGGAAATGCACAAATTCCTGAAACTACACAACCACCCAAAAATAGGTAAAGAACATAGAGAACACCTAAACAGGCCAATCACAAGCAGCGAAGTTGAAAGAGTAATCAAAACCCTCCCCAAAAACAAAAGCAAAGGACCAAATGGTTTCATAAATAAATTCTACCAAACGTTTAAAAATGAACTAGTTCCTATCTTACACAAACTCTTTCAAATAATTGAGAAGGAAGGAATATTACCAAACACATTCTATGAAGACAATATAACACTAATACCAAAACCAAACAAAGACAACACAAAAAAAAGACTACAGACCAATCTCTCTAATGAACACTGACACAAAAATATTCAACAAAATCTTAGCCAACAGGATCCAACAATGCACCCAAAAGATAATACACCACAACCAAGTGGGATTTATTCCAGGGACACAAGGATGGTTCAACATCCGAAAATCAATCAATGTAATCCAACACATCAACAAAAAGAAAAATAAAAACCATATGATCATATCAATAGATGCTGACAAAGCATTCGACAAAGTGCAACACCCATTTATGATAATGGCCCTTGAAATCCTTGGGATAGAAGGAACATTCCTTAACATAATAAAAGCCATATATGCCAAACCCACAGCCAATATTATCCTCAACGGTGAGAAGCTGAAAGCCCTTCCCCTAAAATCAGGAACAAGACAAGGATTGTCCACTCACACCAATGCTTTTTAGTATAATACTTGAAGTCCTAGTGAGAGCAATAACACAAGAGAAAGACATACAAGGAATCCAAATAGGGAAGGAAGAAATTAAACTGTCACTATTTGCCTAATGAAAGTATTTTAAAATCTACCTTTTTTATTTCCCTTAGCTGACTTCAATATTGTTTCTTAGTTAATTACTCTAAGTTTCACTGCTATGTGCCTTGGTATAGGTCTCTTTGATTTAGATAACCAGGTGATCATTTAGCTTCATGGAATTGGTATATTTAGTTACATTCTGAGGATTGGAAATTTTCTTTTATTATTACTTTGAATAAGCTCTCTGCTTGCCTCTCTCTCTTTTCCACTTCTGGGATACCTTTTATCCTCGTGTTGCCTTTCCTCATCGAGTCAGGTTATTCTCAAAGTACTTTATTTATTTATTTTTTTACTTCGTATTTTTCTCTCTTTTTCCACTTGAGTCCTTTGTATACTACTACCTTCTAGGTCATTGAATCAGTCCTCCATTTGGTCTATTTTTTTCCCAGGCTCCCTCAAGATTTTTTTTTTTTAATCTTAGTTGTTGACCTGTTTACATCTGAGTCTCTGCTATTTTATGACTTTAAAATATTTACTTCAATTTCTATTTTCTGTTCAATTTATGTTTTCTGTTCATTGATTTTATTTCTAAGCTTATTTGTTTTTCTGAATTTTGTTGTATCTTTCTGATTGGCTTTTCTGACTTGCATTATTTTGACTTGCCTTTCTGATTTTCCTGCTAGCATTTTAATTTTCTTTACTACAGCAATTTTGAACTCTATCTGGTTAAGAGATAAAATGTTCCATGTTGCTGTAGTTGGATTCTGAATTGTTCTCTCATTGTTTTCATATTCCCTTGAAGTCTCAAAATACCATGTCTTTTATTTTTTGTCAATTTTGCTATTTGTATATGTGTGGCAGCAACTTATATTTGCACTACTTTTACTTTTCTTTTATGTGGTGTTGTGGTTTAAATTCATTTTATTATTGTTTTTTGGTCTTTGTTGACTTCCTTAGGTACTGAAGCCTGTTTTGGCAGTTGCTGAGTCTGCAGGTTCTGGGAGGAGCCAAGAAGGGCCCCATCCATGGGTGCAAATGTGGGGAAGGGAGCTGATTTGTGTTTGTGGCACTGCTGTTATCCCCTCTCTCTCTCTCTGGGCTTCCATATCTGAGATTTGGCAGTATTTTCCTTGTCATTGCACTTCATGAGGTCACTACCATTCCTGAGAGTTTGAGAGGGGTCGTTCAATACAGAGCACAATCTCTGATCTTCCTGCCAGGGATCTGACTTCTGTGGAGCAGCTCAGTTCCTCTGCAGATGTTTTTACCTTGGTCAAAGGTATGTGCCTTCACACAGTTTACCTCTCCCCTCCCTGGGGAACCTGGCTGACCTAACAGCCCTGACCGGGAGTACTATCTCCAGGCATTGTTCTCTACACCTGTTCAATGAAGCCTGACTCTCTTTTCTGTCTCCTCTTCAATGTCATGATCTGTGTTGGTACCCAATGTGCAATGGGCATTCCAGTTTTGCATCAAGTCATGAGGCTCTGGGGGTAGTAATCCTCGGGCTAACTGTTAGATGATCATCTCAGGAGCAAAGCAAGGAACATCCTCTGTCATCATCTTGGTCAGAACTCAATCTTTACTAATTTAGTCAAGTTTTGCTAACTAACATTTCTCGCAAGTGCATTACCAAAAATAGCCTTTCCAAAGTTCAGTATACAACAACATAGGGACATGGAACATATGCAACATGATTAAATTAATGTGAATTTGGGAAGTGCAGGCTCTCAGGTCAAATTGTCTGTACCATAATACTCAATCATGCTTGATTCAATTAATCTAGTTAGCCAACATAGTTAACAAAGTTTGTTTACCCTGAGTTTGAATCTAAGGAGGCACTTGGATTCAGACCACAGCCAATCTACTAAGTGAGAAGGTTTTGTTGTTGTTTTTTGTAATTTTGATAATTAGGTCACTTAATACTGACATTAAATAAAACTATGTGTACAAAGCACCTCGTAGGTCTTTCATACATGTCAATTCCCTCCCTATATTTCCTCCCAACTTTTCCTTATATGCTATAAGTTAGCATTCCCAAAGGAGTTCGAATGGATTTTGAAAGCTTCAAACGACATATGCTCACTAAAAATCAACAATGAAAAGGATACCCCCTTCATCCTCTATCAACTAAACAGTGCAAGAGTTAGACTTATTTTTGTGAAGAGGCTGCAGTAAATGAAGATAGCTGTCTCAAAACAAATCAGTAACTTCAGAGAAAGACTTCATGGTTTACCGTACTGCTAACCTTCCAGTTCTAAGAAGAAAAAATTCCAAATAGAGTAAATTTTAATCACACTCTTTGTTTCCCTTAATGCATAGATAACATCAGACCCTTATAGCCAAATTTTCTTTGCCTCTACAAAAATCCTTGCAATAACTGTATATAAAACTGACTGAGAACATAAATCAGACAGCTTTATGGAACTATATGAAGGTTGTTCCTGGGCTCAAGTTCTCACTCTTGTTTCTTTAATAAAGTCACTTAATTTTGCTTGCCTCAATTTATTTTTATTCAATACATATAACTACATCATTACTTACAACATAATTATTATATTTTTTTATTCTGGTACAATCTGAGGTTGTAAATATAAATTAATCTTTTCAGCGCAGTTCCTGGCATCTAGATGCTCAATAAATGTCAGTTCTGTTTCCAGCCTAAGGAGTTTGCTATCAAATAAGTACAAGACAAAAAAAACCCACTACCATACAATATGAAAAACAAGAAACTTGTGAATGAAAATATGAAAAGAGTAATCCCAATGGAGGGGAGAGGACATTAATGGAAAAGAGAGATAACATTTGACCTGTAGCATTGCTTGAGGGAGAAGAATATTCTGTTAATGAGGAACACCACAAATAGAGAAAGAAAATTATGTAGTACACTGGAAATTATGAATAAGAGTTAGGCTAGCATGCTGGATGTGCCCTTTGGTGGGGGATGGGGAACAAGGAAGAGGGAATGATTGGTAGTGCTGATGGAAGGGTAGATTTTGGAACCAAATTGCTAAAGAACCTGCCCTTCATGCTGTGCTGGACCACTCCTACACAACACAGAAAACATGTTTAGTTTTATTTTTGGAATGATAAGTCTGGAGGAAAGTTCAAGGAGTAAGGAGTATAGTCTGGTAAACTTTTCTAAAATTCCTTGCTTAATAATATGGTAGAGCAAAAGGAATGTAGAAATCAAGGTAATTATTTCAAGAGACATTCTTTTGGTGAGAGTCTGAAATATGAATGAATTGAATACAGTGAGCCAGATGCATTTAATTACTGAGTTCTTTCTCTATTTTTCCTCCTTTTCTTAATTCAGAATTTCTTGATTACAAACAAACACTCACATGATGGAGTTTATATTGCCTTGTATGGTGGAGAGTAATATCAGCACGAAGGTAAAGAGAAGAGGACCCTACAAATGTTTAGAAGAGACTAGAAAGCCATATAAAGATGTAATTTGTTCCTTCGGATGAAGAAAACCTGGAACATATAAGTTCATTTATACACAGTCAGTCCCTACCAGACATCATGCAAAGCAGGGTAGAGAATGAAGAACAATTTTTATACAAAGAATGATGGCTGCGTTTAGTGGCTCTGGAGTCTGATTCCCTGGATGTAACCCCTGGCCTCACCACTCAATGACTATATAAATATGAGAATCTAGATTTTCACTCACTAACAATCATAGCCACTAGTCATACCAATTACTTGAAACGTGGCTAGCTGCAATTGAAATATGCTTCATGTGCAAAATACATGCAATATTTTGAAGTCAGTTCGAAAATTTAATATATCTCATTAACAATTCATATTGATTACATATTAAAATAATGTTCTGAGTATATTGGTTTAAATAAAATATATTAAGAAGAATTTTACCTGTTTCTTTTTATCTTTTAAAATGTGGTCACTGGAATATTTAAAATTACATGTGTCCCACATTATATTTTTCTAGATAGCTCTATCCTAGATGAAATTTTCGCATCCATTCTGATATAAATCTATGCAATCATTACTCCACTGCTAAAGGGATTAAAAAAGTATCACAGGTTCTTGCATCTTTGTGAGTGAAAATGCCCAAATCAGAACACCCCAAGATTCTCAGAACTGGTTTCCTCAAGACCCTGGGCTCTAGACTGAAGAATATTTTAAGTTAAAAGCAATGAGCTTCCTTGAAGCTGAGAAGCTTCCATTCTTATAGAAGTCTTTCACTCTTCCCTAATGGAAGAAGAGATCATCATGTCATAATCTTCTTCTGTCATTTTCCTAATCATGGAAACAATCATTGTATCACCTGTTTTGACCTAGAAGAATATAGGTAGGGCTGCAGGTCTCCCCAGTTGTGGTGAACATGTCATCTCTATTATTATTAGTGAACATGTCATCTCTATTAAAGAATCTCATCTTTTCTCTCAGAATAAGGATAGGTAACCTCTTCTTGTCTGTCATATAAAGTCTGTCCCCCTCTTTGAATCCCCAGGTCCCTAACTGTAGGTTGTATATCCCTGATCTGTTCCACTATTCTTTATAATGTATACAACCATGTAAATTCTCCACACATCTCTTATTAAACTGATTGCTTTTACTTTGGTAACCTGTCATGCTGTTTTGACTATTCATCCAATCTGAGAAGAACCCAGAGGCATGTGGGATGATATCATTGTGCTCTGACATGGGGAATACAAAAATGTAAAAATGTTCCAAACATAAAAGACTGAACCAAATAACAAAACAATACTAAATAGTACCAAAAACAAACAAAAAGAGCACCAACATCAACGTTTTAGAAAATAAAAATTAAGTTTATTACTATAAAAGCATTTACACTGGCAACAGGATAGAAAAGTTCATGTCCAGGGTAAATTTTTTTTTATTTCAATTAAACTCTTAATTTTCTTTTTTTTTTTTAAAGATTTATTTATTTATGCATACAAGCTGGGGTACAGGCCAGAGGTGTGGGGCGGCGAGAGGGTTCACCAGAGACAGAGCGGGGAGCAGAACAGGCAGAGGGACAGAAACACACTGCTGAGGGGAGCAGCAGGCGAGGCAGGAGAGGTCTGCCGCGCCATGTGGTATTCTCCCCAGCTGGGTATCGAACTCGCGTAGCTGCTGCCGACAGCTCCACAGGGCTGCGCTTAACCGCTGCGCCACCAGGGAGGCCCTAAACTCTTAATTTTCAACATACCTTGACAAAAATTAGACATTTAATTGATCTAGGAATTTAATTGCTTTAGAAGCTACTCATTGGCATAGGGAAAAATTTAGTCTCTCTAAATTAAAAATGACAATATACCACTTTTCTAAGAAGTAATTAAGCCATAGTTGGCAATTTAACAGATATTATGTAAAATATTTTACTTCCTGAGAACAAACAGTATATTTGTTATATAAGATAAAAGCATTAAACTTTATTATACATGACGACTGAAAGATTAGCCATCATAGGAAAAAAAAACAGATACAGCACAATATGGATGCAACTGGAGGGGATTGTGCTAAATGAAATAAGCCGAAAGGAGAAAGATAATGATGAATAGTTTCATTCATGGTGCAATATAGAGAAATATGTGGAATATAGATAAATAAAACAGGGGAACAGATTAAGCTAAATCAAAAAACAAACATTAGATATGTGACTGTCAAACTGAAGCCACTAGAGCCACAACAAGGAAGGATGAAGTCCAATGGACTATGGTAGAGTACTTGGGAGACTCGGTGGTGGAGGTGGTGTGGTGATATACATCTGAAGGGATATGAACCTGTACCTCTAAATCATAGACAGTATTGCAAACCAACATTACCTCAATAAAAAAAAGAAAGGATATGAGCCAAAAAAAAAAAGGATTTCCTTAACCATAAATAAAAACTTCAATTTGGGAGAAAGATGGTTTAAATCTAGTCTACCTAATTCCAAATTCCATGTTCTTAAGTATTTCGTATGTCTTGATAGATGTATATGCTTATGAATTTGTAATAAATATACACACACATGCACACATGCACACACACTCTTCACCCCTACATTCTTTACCCCTTAGTCAACGTTCTTGAATAAATAATGTATAACTGCTTCCTTAAAATGCTCCTGAGTTGGTATCTGTCAAGATGTATTTATCTATACCATTTTACCCTAACATTTCCTTATAAATCCCATTTACAATTTATCTAAGACATTTCTACTATACAAGTATATCTTATAAAATCTGATTCTATAAGTGATGTACCTATAGTATGGAATTAGGTTCTCTATCCGTCATCCATAGTCAACAAAAGAAAACTATAAGAAGTTATGAAGATTCAATATACAGCTAAAAATTTGGTAAAAATATTAAAATCCAAATTTTTCTGGCAGAAGAACTACCTTCCCTAATAGCACATTTAAATACTGACTTAGGGAAATTCATTACAATTCTACATAAGCTTAACTCCAATATTAGAAACATGCCTCTAGGCTCATTTGTACAAGAATTTCTTATTCAGCATCTCGATTGCACAGGTTTCTACACAGAAATGAGCAGGTAAAAATGGTTAGAGCTTCATAATGAGTCAACATTAACATAATTACTTTCCATTTCATCTATTACAGAACACTGTTTGACTCTCATTTCTTTTCATTTCAATCACTCCTTTAGAACACCCACAAGGCCCTGTTAAAGATATGAGACTGCAGAGGCTGTGCTATGGAAACTGAAGTGTGCTAAACAATTTTAAAATTTTCCCTTATAAATGATGAAATGTTTCACACTAGCATAAATGGTGCAATTTTGTACTCTAATACAATATTTCCCTATATCTCTTAAAACAATGTATACAATCAGATAATGGCATGAATGTGATTTACTTTGTCATCACAAAGTGTGACTAAATAACCATCCTGTTTTTCTTTGTAGCAAACAGAACTTAATCTTCCAAATGTGCATTGTCTATCACAGTTATCTCAGGGGCTATGTACACATCATAATTATGCTGCCAATTCTGAGAACATTTCTAAATACTCTTTTTAGATGAAGAAATTACCTTCAGGGATAGTTTACCACCCAAGCAACAAAACATGTCTCATTGCTCTATATTTTAAGGCTAGGATGTGATTAATTTAGTCACCTATCTTATTCATCAGATTTAAGGCAGAAAATTTTAGCTATTTCCAAAGATTATCTCTATACTCAAAAGATGAAGATTTACTACTAGCAAGGATTTTTGAAAGAAGCAGCACTTGAGTCCAAATAAAAGTCCCAACATGTACGACTCCGCAACCTGTAGGGTGATTTACTTAATTTCTGAGTCAGAATCTCCCAACTTGAAAAATGGGATATAATGAGGATATCTGGTAAATAAGATGCCATCTCTAAAAGTACCATCACAGTGCCTAAAAAGAAGTAAAGGGTCAATAGATGAATACATGTATTTGTATATTGGGAAACAAATCTCTGTCAAATAGTTATGTTTGACAGTAGTATAAAAAGTCCGGCTTCATTTTAATTACAGAATTATCCTATTTGGTACTAAAATATATATATATATATATGTATACAGATACACATACATACATATATATACACACACATATATATTAATGAAAGTAGCACAAACATTTTTATGAACAAAATTTAAGTCTCCTATTTACTGACAATAATACAACCAAAATTTTTTCACATCTACGCTTTCCAGGCATTATGCTAGATACTGAGAAGAAATAAAGAAAATACAGTTTCTATGGAGCTTCCATACGACCCAGCAATCCCACTTTTGGGAATTTACCCAAAGGACACAAAAACCCTAATCCGAAAAGATACATGCACCCTTATGTTCATTGCGGCACTGTTCACAATAGCAAAGGTATGGAAGCAACCCAGATGTCCAAAAATAGATGATTGGATCAAGAAGATGTGGTACATATACACAGTGGAATACTATTCAGCATTCAAAGAAGATAAACACATGCCATTTGCAGCGACATGGATGGAATTAGAGGGGATCATACTCAGTGAAATAAGCCAGAAAGAAAGAGAAAAATATTGAATGGTTTCACTTATAACAGGACTATAAGGAAACCAAATAGGAGAGAGACAATCAGCAGGGGCGGGGGGGAGGCGGGAGGAGGGAAGGAAAAGCGCACAAAATGGAATAGAAAAGAACACAAGGGACCATGGAGATGGATCACGGGTGAATTGGTGGTGGGCTACCCAAGGGGAATACAAAATATAAAAGACATAAATAATAAAAATATATATTAAACAATTAATAAATAAATAAAAAGACTATACATGAGACTCCAGAATCTAATAACTGGGTTGACTAAAGATAAAGAATTTAAAAGGAGCCCGGAAAGCAAGAAAAAAAAAAAAAGAAAATACAGTTTCTGCACTGAAGTAGTAGAATTAACTAAATAATGGTTTTAGTTTCACTTGATCAACTAGGAGGCCTCCCTACCTCACCTTGGAAATTTTTTCACTGCTCCCTCAGTTATATGTACATGCATGCACGCGCATGCACGCACCCACCCACCCACCCACCCACCCACCCACCCACACACACACAATAAGCTGCTAATAAGATGTAAACATATTCATCAAAGTTCCTCTGGAAATAGCCATTACCTAATATGACCTATAGTTCAGATATTTATATCAATACTTCCCAAAATTGCCTTTACCTCATAATTAAATGGAAAAATAACTCATATCTAAAATAACAGTGCCTGTATTTCCAGTGACATCATTTTACTTTAAAGCATGCAGAAAAGAGATATACTACATGCGAATTTTATTTTATAACTGTATTGGCTAGAACATCTCTATTCCATATGCTAAGTATACCTGTATTGCTTGAAATGAAATTAATCAAGTGCCCAAGATTGGAAGGTGAGAAAAATAGAGCCATCGTGCAAAATAATATTTCATAGCTATTTTTTTTTCTACTCTGTAATGAGTACAAATAATTGGTCTAGGTCAGCCTGATTACTTAGCCTATCAAAGGAAAGAAGAATAGTTGGTCATTAATTATATTCATTAAATTATGCAAAATCCAAGACTGTTTTGCTAATAAACTAGAGTATAACTAGCTATATAATTATATGGAAATCAATATGCTTTTGAGAACAGTCATTTATCAAGAAAAAATTCATTCCATAACCAAACAACATTTTATGAGTACCTTAAACTCTAGATAAGGGAAGTTCTCTAAATCATTAGATTATATAACTCTATAAGGACTTTGGGCATAAATTAGTGCCCAACTTTCAGGCCCTTAAGGCCACTGTGGTTATGACTCCATTCTTAACCATAGTGGTGGCAAGTGTAAAACTTAAGCTGATGTCATATGTAATGTTCAGATACTTACCAGTACAACAAACAGAACTTATTTGATTATAATTGAGTAGATTACTGTATTTATAACTAACATTCTTTTTTAATAAAAGCAAATATCTACTAAATTTAATAAACTTTTAAACATAAAATCTAAAATAAAATGTAGTAAGACTATACACTTTCAAGACAACAAATACTTAAAATTTATAAAATACGAAGACATCTTCTTTCTGATTTGATATTAGGTTTCATGGGGCAGAGAAGGGTTAAGTTATATTAGAAAATGTCCCATGATCCAGTGATTTGGGGAAGGCCTTCAAGGTGATCGTGTATTTTCCATCCAACAACAAAAAAAATTTAGGTGTTTTTAATGTCCTCCTGAGGTCTGCCCACATGGTTATAAGGGAATAAAGAGATTGTTGTCTCCACTATTTGGAATGGGGCGGGAAAAGAACAGAAGGTAGAGGCCTGCTCTGAGTACTGAGTAGTAGTATAAACTGAAGACCTTATTAGAGCATGCCCTAGTCCTTGTTCTCAGTTCTCATAGGCTCTTAAAACCCTATGGATTCAATGCATTGATTGGCTACATTGGTTTGGTTTGAATATTCCTTACTAATCTATACAGAGGCAGTATAGCACAAAGATTAGAATATGATCTCCAAAGCCAGACCAACCCAGCTTCAAACACTGCCTTTACCACTTACTTGGTGGGGAACTCAAAGCAAGCTACCTAACCTCAATTTCTGGGCCTCAGCTTCCTCGTTTGTAAAAAATAATAAGAGTTGTACCTATCTTAATTTGTTGTGAGGACGAAATTAGTTCAGGTACTAAAAACACTTAGAAAAGTCCTCAACACACACATGTCCAATTAATATTAGTTGCCATCATTATTATTACCATTATAACTGTTATTATCACTATTGTTTCATTTCTTGTTAGTATATGTTCATATTTGTGGATTGGGCCAGTTTTGTCATTATCATTTTTTAGATTCCATTTATGTTGTTCATATCTCAGTAACATCCTCTAAAGCTCAAAAACCAAGCTACCTAAACAAAAGGTAGTAGTAAAACTTTCAAGAGTCCAAGACAAAGAAAAAATAATGAAGTTGATAAAGGAAAAGAAACCGATAACAGAACTGTCGAATATTGGACTTCTCTGAAGAAATACTATGGGAAAGGAAAAGAAACAGATAACAGAACCGTCCAATATCGGACTTCTCTGAAGAAATACAATGGGCAAGAGAATAGAGTGACATATTCAAAATATTCCAAGAAAAAATAAGAAAAATTTACCCCAAAACTCTACTTCCTGTGTGAGAGAAATAAGGACCTTCTCATACAAAGAAAATCTTACGGAGTTTGCATACAGTAACCCCATACCCCTCCATGATATTAATTAAAAGGAGCTTTAGGATTTAAATCAAAGACAAATGAACACAAAGAAATGAACAAGGAAATGAATAGAACCACAAAACTAGGAAGAACATGGCAATAACAAACTTTCACATATCAATAATCACATAAATGTCAATGGACTGAACTCACAAATAAGAAGACACAGAGTACCTAGTTGCAATGTCTGTTGTAATTTCTCCAGTTTCAGTTTTGCTAATTTTTATTTGATTTTTCTGTCATTTTCTTAGTGTGCTTAGCTAAATGTTTGTCTGTTTTGTTTATTTTTTCAAAGAACCAGCTTTTGGTTTCATCGATCTTTTGAACAGTCTTTTCCATTTTCATTTTATTTATTTCTTCTTTAATTAGATCCTTTCTTTTACTGTTGTAAGGAAAATGAGTTAAAATCTGGCTATTTTTCTCCTTCCACACAATAGACAGCCCATATCTTAAAATGCTACATTTTTCACCATTTGGATATCTAGGAAACAAAAGATGAGCCTTGTGTTTGCAAAAATGTATCAGTTGTATGGCTATGAGCCCTTAAGAGTGTAAAGGGGTGGTATCTCATAGTTGTTTTGATTTGCATTTCCTTGATTATATATCCCACTTTTGGGAATTTACCCAAAGGATACAAAAACACTAATCCAAAAGGATACATGCACCCGTATGTTCATTGCAGCACTGTTCACAATAGCAAAGGTATGGAAGCAAACCAGATGTCCAAAAATAGATGATTGGATCCAGAAGATGTGGTACATATACACAATGGAATACTATTCAGCATGGAAAGAAGATAAACACATGCAATTTGCATCGACATGGATGGAATTAGAGGGGATCATACTCAGTGAAATAAGCCAGAAAGAAAGAGAAAAATATCGAATGGTTTCACTTATAACAGGACTATAGGG
>PVIJ01021939.1:0-17355 GCA_004024925.1 Scalopus aquaticus
ATCACTTATAATCAAGGAAATGCAAATCAAAACCACTATGAGATACCACCTCACACCTGTGAGGATGGCACACATTAAAAATGCAGGCAATAACAAATGCTGGAAAGGATGTGGAGAAAAAGGAACTCTTCTACACTGCTGGTGGGAATGTGAACTGGTCCAACCACTATGGAAGGCTGTATGGCGATTCCTCAGACTGTTAAACATGGAGCTTCCATACGACCCAGCAATCCCACTTTTGGGAATTTACCCAAAGGATACAAAAACACTAATCTTTCCCACTATTCTTATCCATTAATAATTAAATAAATCTAGCATACTTCCACATGCATGCCAATGTGGGTGAACAAAGGAAATTATTCCATAACCCTTTTGCTTCTTCTAGGATGGCAAATAATCAAAGAAGCATCATACAAAGCCCAAAATAAATTTAGTAACAAAATATGTACCTCTACTATACCCTAGAGTGAACTAGTAAGACAGGACAGCTGGTCATGTGGCTTCAGAAGCCCCTGTGAATAGTTCAGTTAAGACTAAGAATTGGTGTGGCAGGGGGTGAGAGGAGGTTACAGGTCAAGGCACAGTAGACAAATGTATACAGATGTAAATTTGGCCTTCTTCATTGAAAAGGGATTAGAAAATTAAGTCTTCAGTGTATCCTCACAGCAGTTGACCTGAAACTACCTTTTTTAAAAAACAATCTCTGTCCAGCCTTCAAACAACTCCTGTGAAATCTAACTTTTGCCAAAAAAATATTTTAGGGTGGCAGATTTATGCTTCCCTACACCGTCAAGCACAAGCCCTTATTCTTAAATAAGAGAAAAAGTAGGAAGTGACAGGAGAAACAAACATTTCCACCTTAAACATTTTTCTCTCTTTTCTTGCAAGATTTGTTTGAAATATAGTCTTGTTTGCAGCTTTAATTATCATTAGCTATTTGTAATAAATGCGATGTTGAAATAAGAAAAACATATTGCATATTAAAATTTAATCTTGAGTAAAATAAATGCAAAAAAACAGGGAAGCTTAGTCATCTCTATCTACTTGTATATTTTCTATATATTTATGTTCATTTATATGGGCATAAATATATGATATCTATGGCTAAGATGTATTAACATTCTTGCCATCTATATTTTGCTTAAAAATAAAGCTAGTGTTCCTATGGATGATAAAATTTGCATTATAATTTTCAGTAGAAACTAAATTACTATGATGCCTTTATGAATATTTGCAGGTAAATTTTAAAACAACATGAAGCAGACCTAAGTAACCACATAGGTGTGGTAACAGAAATTAACATGTGTGACTTTGTGACATATCTGGGGAAAAATTGCTTAGACAAGGAAGGCTAAAAGGTAATCCATTAGTCCTTGAGCATTCTTATGTGTGCTCTAAAATTCCACATCCATTATGCATAATAAGGTGTGGGGCATAAACCATGCCTCGTCAATTATCTCATATGCCTGTTGGTATACTGAACTCAAATAAGGTCACACATATCTAAAGTGTAACACCAAGAATTGTTTTCTCCATAGGTCCACTAATATAATTTTTCTTTATTTATGGCTGTATTTGCAAGAACAGAAATCAACTCGAATTGTTTAAGTAATAGCGAGAGGAACATAATTTAGAATTGAGCTTCTCTAGTGAAACCAACCAAAGGCATGGTGTCATGATGTAGCACTATACTTGATCTGCTGGCAGGGATGGAAACCAGGATTCACAAAGTCATTAGATATGCAGCGTTACTTACTTTCCCACTCTCCATCTCCTCAAGAGAAAGCTGCCCATACTCTGGGTAGAAGGAGTCACCAGGTCAAATCATCCATTTCTCTGTGTTAAAATACCTCAGTCACATACAGGAACATCTAGTAGTCTCTCATTTTGAACTCCAACTTAGAGGTAGAGAAAAAAATCTAATAATAGAGTTTGAGGTAGGTATCTTCTCCCTTCATTAAATTAGCAATAGTGACCATGCATATATTCTTATTTGAATGCCTTTATGAAATATTTCACATCTGCTGTTCTTAAATTGCATCCTGCAGACCAGAAAAACCTGTGTTAAAAACAAAACAAACAATAACAACAACAGGTGAACAAGAGAAAGTTTATGGGGATGCTTTCTGTGCCTACTGGAGTTATCATAAGAAGCAGTAGACTCGTGAAATGTTAAACTGAATGATTAAAGATAGAAGTTTATATATCCCAATGTAGCAGGGTAAAGGAAAGGAAAGGCAAAGGCTCTTAGAGGCAGAATAAAATGATTTCTTTGGGAAAGACAAATTGAATTTTAGTAGAACAAAGAGGGGAAAAAAAGCATCCAGTAATGTTTGTCTACACATGTGCATGACCTTCCCGTCTTCTTCAGGCCTATATGAGTTAATTTACTCTTCCAAGTGTTAGAGGGAAGACTGAGGCATGCCCTAGGACCCTGAAACTGCCCACCCTGAAGATATTCTGCCACCCCCTGCATAAAGACAAAGCACACTCTAGTGTAAAATAATTTAATAGATTTGTGTGCATAGAGAAGAAAGTATAATAGCTTGCCAATGAAACACCCAAAGTTACCCTTCCACTCATGGGTAGATGCCCAGGCAAATAGGGTTGACCCAAAGCCAAGTCTTTGAGGCCTGAAAACTTGGCCACAAGTCTCAAGGCACCTTTTGCTGGGGAACCATAGGAAAGTGGAAGAAGGGGCCACGCAAGTCTGGGACGAAAGGAGCAAAATTAAAATACAAATCACGGTAACTGTTGCCATTGTCAGCCTCCACGTGCATCTCTCACCCGTGTGTTTTCCAAGAGGCTCTACTTATCTCAAGTCCATGTGTCTCCTTGCACACATCCCCAAGCCCCTGGTGTGAGCCCAACACTAAGAAGCAAGCAGAACTTTGTCACATGTCTTTGCTCCATGTGTCTCCTCCAAGTCTTCTTCTCCCAGCTCATTTGAGCTGCACCCTTCATTAGGTGAGGCAGAGAACATGGAGCCTCCCCTTTTTATGGAGATTACCCTGTGGCACTAGGGGGAGACCTACTGCTTTTAGGAGGGAATTATGTTTGCCTCATTCATCAGGAGTTGCTGATTTTAGTCATATAAGGAGTTCACAGAAGGTTTCTTTATCTGTTGCATCTCAAAAACATTGAGTTTAAACTAATCATCAAATTCTGGAGTCAGGGTCTCCCTGGTGGCCTAGGGGTTAAGTCTCAGTGCTGTTACCACTGAGGCCTGAGTTCAGTCACAGCCAGGGAGCTAAACCACATATGGCACAGCAGACTTCTCCTGTCTTGCCCGCTGTTCCCCTTAGCAGTGTATTTCAGTAGATCCGCCTATTCTGCTCCCAGTTCTTGGCCTACACCCCAGTTTAGCTATGCATAAATTAATTAATCTTTAATAAAAACATTCTAGAGTCAGTCTACCTGAGAGGGTCACATAGGCTTTTTTTCAGTGTGCCCAGAGTCTGTCTCTTATCACCTTGATATGGGAACCAGAGGTCAACCAAAGCCCTGTGATCCTGGAGGGTAATTGACATTACTTAAACAAATAATGCAGGTTGTTTTGCATTGAGAGCAGTAAGGAACGTAGAGGCTGAGGAGAAGCTTTTGACCTTGCCTGAGTCATTTTCCCTTTCCTAATCAAAGGAATCCTCATTGTGTAAGTTTCTACCCTTTTCCTAATTGCAGAGGCAGTCATTGCTCTCCTTGTTATGACCTAGAAGAATTTGGTTAGTGGGGGGTGGGGGTTTCACATTCAGTTGAGTTTTATCAATTAGCATGTCCCCTCAATATATAAATCTCATCTTTACTTTAAGAGTATGGATGGGGTCACCCCTTCCTTATCTGTCAAGTTTTACCCTCTCTCTCCTTAATACCCCAAGTCCCTAAACACAAGATAAATATTCATGATCTACTCCATTATACTTAAGAATTTAAAACCATGTAAAGCCCCCATACATACATTACTAAACTGATTGCTTTTCCTCTGCTAACCCATTTCATGCTGCTTAATTACTCGTTTAGTGGAGAAGAACCCAAAGGAGTGTGCTCCAACAAGATGAAGTCTAGGATCCCTGGTGGAATCTCAAATAATTAGAGTTCATTTCTCATAGAATTAAAATTCTACATTATTTAATAGTTTTGTTAAAGCTTTATATCTTCAGAAGCCTTACTAATAGAAAGAGATGAGAAAAGGACAGCAATTATTGGATACAAAGTTAATGTTTTTCCTCAAAGTTCAAAAGCAACAGACAAATTGGAAACCACAAAATTTAGAAGTGTTTTAAAAATAAGTTACAGTATGAACAAATTAGACTGATTCATAATTAGTTCTAACAGAAAGCTTTGGAATATGGTTTAATGTATCAGTAAAAAGGAAATAGCTGATGCAAAATGGAGTCAACTTGCTAAGCCCACCATCATCCATGACTTAATAACTAATTTAATGCAGTTTTAATCCCTTCCAGGAATGAATCTTACTTATGCCAATCAGTTTGGAATTTCCTAGTCAGCTAGTAAAATAATCTTCCTGGTAAGAAGCCCCTGCATTGCTCTAGGGGAAGATGATCTTGCCTGGGATAATCCTTTATTTTCTTTTGTTAGTAATCTCCTGGTCTCAACATCTTTCTGCCCATAAACATCTTCAAGTATGTATAGCCTCTCTACCAGTATCTTTCTACTTGCTAGATAGGATGCTACACAGTTCATGAATTGTTTACTACAACCAATTAAATCTTCAAATTGAATGAAGTTTTATTTTTAATGAAGCAATATTTGGTGAGTCTATAAAGAAATTTCAACAAGCTTGGATCATTCATAAATATATATAAATATTTTTTGTCCACATAAATATGTAATAATGGTAGCACTGTGAGAACAGATTAGCAAAAAGATCATTTGCAAAATTTTAAATTCTAAAAATTCTAAAGTCATTCTAAAATTGTCTTTATCTTGTTTCTCTGAGTTACTCTCAGAAGTCTATATTTTATTGTGTTACTAGTTTTCTATGTTATTTTGGATTTTTGTTTTCATTTTTTGTTTGTTTGTTTGTTTGTTTTGCTTTAAACTCTTAGAATGTTGTGCTATCCTGCTTCAGAATTTATTCATTCGTCATTTGTAGTTTATGCAGTTGGGAAAGTATAAATAAAATGTTAGGTAGAATTCTCCCTTATATAAAAGAGATTAAAAAATTAGCAATTATTTTGTTTAGGGTGGATTCTACAAGTTAAATATTCCAGATCAACATATACTATAGGGTTTGACTTTGGAGGCATGCGGTAATACTCCTTTCTTTGACTAATCAGAAACCTGAAGTCTTTACTGGATTATTTTAACAGCAGCAGCAACAATTTTCGTGAAGTAAAGAATAGAGTTATCTTTGATACAAGTATCCCTCAGATAAATACTATGGGAGACAGGACTGTGCTAGTTTTCCCAAATATACCTCTGAGTGTTTGGGAGTTTTCTTACATTTCCTGCTGCTAACATATCTAGCTTGTGCAGACACTCTTTCTTCCTTATCTGTTTGCTCCTAAAATGGTAAACCTAAGAAACAAAGAAGTAAATAGACAAGTAAACATGATCCTTTGAGCTTTTTGTGTGTGTATGTGTGCTTCTTACAATGCAGATGACAAATAACAGGAATTTTTAAATTAAAATGATAACTTGGAGAAGAGGAGTCTATAAAGGAACCTAAAATATATTAAATATTTTATAAAGTAAAATTCATGTAAGATACAGTTATATAACATGTATTAAAGAATAGACAATTTTTAAGAAACATTTGAGTCTGCTTATACAGTCGAGACATAAAAACCAGCACGTAGAAATAGATGACATATTTGCTCTGTCCCAGGATCCATTGGACCCTGGCCTTTCATGTCAGGCTTACTTTATTTGCTTTACTACTTATTCTTTGTCAAAGAAAACTTCAAAATTAAACTTTTTTTTTTTTCATTTTGAAATAGGAAAATTGCCTCTTTTCCATCAATTCTAATTCCCCTTTGAATTTTGTATTTTAATATGGGAAATAGCTCTCCTATACAATTTATATGGAGGCCCTTATTAAGTACTATAAGGAACCGATATATTTTCGGTGAGGAAAACTTTTTCTTATACCCTTATAGTGTGGCTGAGTCTAAGAATTTAACAGAATAAAAGGAGAAATTAATACAAGTTTTATGACATTTTTAATTTTAATTGGGGCCTTAACAAAATAATGAAGACTGAAAGAAATGGCCAGAGCAAAATATCTGTATATAGATTTAAGACAAAGAAAAGGGCCTGCCTGGTGGCGCAGTGGTTGAGCGCTGCGCTGTGGAGCTGTCAGCAGCGCGATGCAAGTTCAACGCCCAGCCAGGGAGAATCCCACATGGCGCGACAGAACTCTCCTGCCTCACCCGCTGCTCCCCTCAGCAGTGTATTTCTGATCTGCCTGTTCTGCTCCCCACTCTGTCTCTGGTAAGCCCTCTCGCCGCCCGACGCCTCTGACCTGTACCCCAGCTTGTATGCATAAGTAAATAAATCTTAAAAAAAAAAGACAAAGAAAAAATGTATTTGTGAAGGAATGCTGCTAAAACAAAGATATTTGAGCTAGAAAACCAAATTATGGGGATGGTGATTTGACAGAGAAATAGATGGTAGGGAGTTAATAGTGGAAGATAGTGATTCTTTTGTTATGTTTGCCTTTATAACTTCATTTCAATATTGATCTCTGAGATAAGGATGCTCTTCTCTTGGTACATGAGGTGGAAAAATTTCCTTTTGTAGCTTCTGTTTCTCAATTAACTTCAGCTCAAAATAATCACTATACTAAATTGGTGCTTGGATGCAAAAGAATTCATCCTGTATCTTTATGAGTTCTTCTTGAGCTGAATGAGTAATCAATAGAAAATCATATGGGTTAGCAAAGGAAAAATAACAATTTAATAACATATGTATGGAGAATTTACATATTTGAAAACTGTAAATAATGGAGGGGATGAGGAATATTTATCATGTGTTTTAGGACGTGGGGTATCAAGGACAGAAAGGTGAGACTTCACCTGACAGTCAAGGTGGGGATGAACTCATCCTTTGCTCTGAAAGTAAAGATGAGATATTTAGATAGAGAA
Source organism: Scalopus aquaticus (assembly GCA_004024925.1). Classification (NCBI taxonomy): domain Eukaryota; kingdom Metazoa; phylum Chordata; class Mammalia; order Eulipotyphla; family Talpidae; genus Scalopus; species Scalopus aquaticus. The sequence goes on from PVIJ01021939.1 coordinate 7,107, forward strand.
AAAAATGTTTGCTGATAAATCTAGAATTGGGTTTAGGTCATAAGAGAGAGAGAGCAGTGATTCTTCTCTTGGGGAAGGGTGAAGGACTTCAACAAGAACAGTAGCTTCTCCTAGCTTCAGGGTCTTCATTGCTCTTAAGACAACCTGTATACGTTAAGTAAAAATAATAAAACTCCCAAGGTCCACGGGGGCCTTCATTGATCTCTTGTTTCTATACCAAGAAGACAAAGAGACCTACTTTGGGCCTCCTGAGAAAAATCTTTCTGACATTTTGGGTAGACAGAAACCCACACTGGTATATATATGGAAGTAGTATGTCCTGAACTCCTTTAACCCTTTCCTATAAAAGATTCTCAATTTTGGAGTATTGACAAATTGGAAAATTATAGGTTTATTATTGTCTTGAATGTGTGTGTTTTTCTTTCTTGGACTACATGTTAATTCAAGTCTTTCATCACTTCTGGGAAAATTTTGGTCCTCGTTTTTTTAAAATATTCTCTCTGCCCTTTTTTCTTTCTTGTCACCTCCTCAGATTGCCCTCACATACATTTTAAGGCTTAGTGGCATCCTAAAGGTCTAATAAGCATTCATTTTTCTCGTTCCTTTTAGTTTTGCTCTTCAGGCTAGATACTTTCAACTGGCCTATCCTTAGGTTTTCTAATTCTTTCTTCTCCTTACTAAAATCTGCTACTGAAATCCTCTAGAGTAATTTTTTTTTCATCCTAGGCATTATAATTTTCAGAACCAGAATATCTGAAAACTAGGGCTGAAATCTTCAATACCACCACTGACCTGGGAGAGTGGAAGGGAAAGGGCACATTTCCACTTTTAAGATGTCTTTTTAGGATTCAGCACTCTCTTGTTTCCTATAAACTTTTGATAATTTTCCAGAGTTATGATAAAGCTGATTCTCACAGTTTATGCTTAATTTTTTCATGTTTCTGTATAGGAATAGGTCCTTGGAACTATCTGTTCCACTGTTATTGCTGATGTCATATTACACATACTTTAAAATGAACCATTCTGATTCACCATTTTTCTCATGTTACTACTTGTTCAATAACACAAAATGACATCTTTTTTTCCTACCAAATGGAGTCAAGCAGTGCAAGCTGGCAGTAAGAATTGCTATACTTTGCCCTTTCATAAGTAACAGAAATCAACTCCTCTTGTACAGTCCTTCTCATTACATGGCCATTTTTATGAAGTGTGTCAGGCAGCTTAATGAACCCACGCGCAAACTAAATGAATATCAGCTAAAGGATATAATGAAGAAAACTTACTGAAACCACTTCAAAATGGAATTGAGTCTTATCTTGATTTGGGGGATTTAAGTAAAGAAAAAATATCATAAAGAAAAAAATATATCAAAAATAGACAGCTTCTCATATTAAAAACATACCAATATAATTTCAAGTTAGTGGTGCTCCATCATCAGCATCAGAGGTGCTCCATCAGCAAGAGTATGCATTTAAGAATTCATTATGATACCTGGACTCTGTTGCAATTTAATAAATGGAAGCATTAAGTTTCATTATATTTATTCTAAGCAAATAAAATTATCTATTTTTCAACTGAATCCTTCTTTACTATTAAACATTTCAATAATCTTCTGTAGCAAAGTAGAAAATGGTTACACTTTATGTTTAATATAATAATAAATTATGTAACTCTTTTTCCCTGTGACTACATCTTCTCAATATATTTTGGGGTTGTTAACTGTTCTCTTTGTTTAATACTAAAGCAACAAAGAATTTTAATTATTGATTAATAAGTTAATTAAAATTAACCTCGGGAAAATATTTTATGGCTTATATCACCAATAAAAGGAAACAAGCTTTAGAATAATATATTCCCTACAGAGTTTTTAATGAAAATAATCTTATTCATAAGAATGCTACTATTAAATTATTAAGTGGATATTATAAATATAATGCTCAGACAAAATGGTGGTCAAGGTCATTCATTTTGATATGCTATACATTACAGTACTTCTTTCACACATTTTTGAAAACTATAGTCTCCATGTATTAGTTTTCAGAACTGACCATTGCACTGCTGTAAATTACCAATGGTATCATATTTTAATTAACCACAATTTTTGAAAGATAAAGATGTGGACCAATGTTTCAAATTAAACATTTTCTCATTAACATTTCTCATGATAAAGTTTGTGCCCAAGTTACAGGGTTATAAGGGATTATACTTACCGAATATGTATCTATGTATCTACCAATGCTCTGTTATTTTAATAATTGGTACACATATATAACCTTTTAAAAAATATTTTACAATGCACTATTATTTGGGAATTCTTTTGTTTATTATATCAACTAATATATTAGGTTTTGAATTATTCACTTATCAAGATTTACCAAGGACTCCACTAAGACCTGAGATACCGTTGTTGAATAAATAGACAACATTTTTGCTCTTTTGAGACACAGATATTAAACAAATACTCAAATCACTAGTCCTAAAAGCACAATTTTGTGTAAGCATTATGAGGAAAAAACAGAAGTCTACCAAAGTTCATTGACACTGAGGAATGGTGTTAGTTATGGTGGTGGGGTCTATATTAATTCTGAATAGTGTAAGATGGTGGACATGGTATTTACCTCTACCTGAAGAGGTGAACATATACCCCTAAATCATGTACAGTGTCATAAACTAATGCCACCTCAGTAAAAGTGATGCAATTAAAAAAAAGAGGGATATAGTGAAAACCTCTTAGATAAGAGGAAATGTAAAGTGGTACAAGTTGGGCAAAGAAACCGGGGATGTTGTAGGGAGGTTACATTATCATCTCAGAGGAAGCACTGTATTAGAATATTTTAGTCAGGAACATAGCAATAGCAGTGCTGAAGTGTGAACCAGGTAGCGAGCTACTGTATGTACTGTACCAAATATGAGCAGAAAGAAGTCAAGAGAAGTCTTTAGATTTTTTTGCTTCTAATTTTACTTGTCTACTTCTAGTTCTCAGGAGTAAGTGGAAGTAGAGATACCTACTGCTGTGGAAAGGAAGTGTCCTAGGAATAGAATAAGGGGGGTGAGGAGGGAGAGCAGGGACTGGAACAGCAGTAGCACTTTAAAGCACTTTTCCTTCACAGTTTCGTAATGCTTTATGGCTTTCTTGCTTTCCTTGTTGCGGTTGAGAAGACAGAGGCAATTTTGATTCCTAATCCTTTTTGTGTGACTTAACATTTAACTTTTTCTTTTCAGAAGCTTGTAGAAAATTCTTCTTTTCAGTGTTTTTAAATTTCATGATGTGTTTATGTACCTTAATGGTTGTCTGTTCTATCTCATTTCACTGGGCACTGGGTGAACTCTTTCCTTTTGGCAATTCATGTTCTTCAATTCTGAGAAATATTTTAATAAATTTATTAATTATTTCCTACCATCTGCTTCTCTTTCCTCTCCATCTGGAAGTTCTATTATTTGGACTTTGGATTTCTTGAAGTGATGTCTGAGTTGTTTTATATTTTCTTTCCTATATGTTAACATTTTTTCTGTTCATTTATATTCCTTAATTTTGTAACTATGAATCAGACTTCCTTTAGCTATCGTTTTCTTTTCTTAGTTTCAGTTACTCTGGTTTTCATAAGGTTTACCCTAATTCTTATTTAGGGATTAATTTTTATCTTTTATTAATAAACAGAACAAGTTTTATTTCTATAGTATTTTTCTCTCAGTAATTTTTCATTTCACATTGCTCTGTCTTATTTTTGGGGGGAAGGGGCTTACTTTTCAGTATGGCCAGGTATTCTAGACTTTCTGTTCTCCATTAAAGAGAGGATAGCAAATACCTGATTAGAATTTTTGAACACTGAGTAAGGTTTTTCAACTGCAGTCTTTATTTTGGGTGATGTGGGTGGATCAATTTTAGGAAACTCCAATAGTGGGTTGAAAATTACCCGGAGAGGAGCCTTTGAAACACACCTGAAGACTATGTCTGTGATTCCCAGCATTCTTTCAGGATGCTGGCAGGGGTGTCACTGGGGGAAGGAATTGTTCTTCACTGCATTCAGCATTCAGTATAATTTGGATTCCATATGGTTTGTGTCCTGAATGAAGTGACCTCCAGACTTTGTCTACAGTTGTGCAGTGAAGGAACTCTTAGTCATTTAACAACTCAATTTTCCTTCGGTCTCCCTCTTTTAGTAATCACTGCTACTCTTATCTCCTGAAATACTTGGTAGTTTATGTACTTTCTTGAGAATAGGCACAATAAATAAGGCATTCATCTTCATCCACCGTAATGTTGAAAATTAGCTCCCTCCAGGGCCATGAAGATAGTTCCCATTTTTCCCTATACTTTCAATGTCCCAATATTTTGTTGTTATCATTCTCCAGTTCCCCTCATCTTTATATATGTCTTTTAAAATAATTTCTTATTAGGGGCCTGAGAGGGTTTAAGCATAGTGCAAAATAATGTTTTTCAATATGCCATCATGAACTAGAAGTGCACTTAAGAAGAAAATGTATGTGTGGTAGTGTGTATACACACACACCCATACATATGCCTACTTACAAATGCCTTGCCAAACTGGAGCTTTTGTACCAAATAGAATCATTAATTAGGAACTGGAGGAGTTCTCACTTCCATCACTTGAGAAGTTGACAATGTGGACAGGAAATGTCCTACAGTAAATGATATATGGTAATGAGATTCAAAGTTAAATTACTGTTTGCATTTGTTTAAAAGCATTTTTACATAATGATTGTTTCCTTTAATGTCAGTGTGGTACCATGCTATTGAAACCTGGAGGGCTAAGTAGGGTTTGTGGACTAACCTGGGAACATACCCTGTTAAGTGTTGTTTCAATAAATAAATCACCAGTTTTAAAAAATATTTTGTCTAATTAAGGCAACTGCATATGGTTTAGAAATAGAGCATCCTGCCTTTTCACGTATATGTTACCACCACCGAGGCACCCAAAATATTGTCAGTTAAAATGAAATAAAACAGTAAAAGCAATAGCAGTAATAATCCCACAGTAATAGCTAACATTAGTGAACTACTTATTATCTACAGGTATTATTTTAAGTTTTTTTTTTATAAGCATTAATTTATAATGCTTTGAGATCAGTGTATTGCCATTTCCATTTAAAAGGTGAGAAAGCTAAAGTGAAAAGAAACTAAGAAAATTTCCCAAGTTAATCAGTTACAAATTGAGCCAGAGTTTCAACCAAGCAGTAGGGATATAGGCTCAGTGTTCCTAATCACTACTGAGGAAATGAGATTGTTTTTAAGTTACCAGCTCTTTTCTGTAGCTATTTCCAATCTCCTGAAAAGCATTTTTGACCACGCAAGTTGCTATATTTCCAATTCTACATTCTATTTCTATCTTTTTTTCCTGACATCACCTTCATCATATCTTCACCTACCATTCCCTTTAGTATATAGCTGTCAAATTAAAACTTTCAGATTTTCTGCTAAGCTCAGGTTTTACCTTTCCAGTTTTCTGTAACACATATCTCTTATGTATTGTAGTTTACAAGAATTCTGAAAATCCATAAGAATGGAACACCAGAAAAAATGTATCAGTTAACATCAATAGTTCAGATAGACATGAGTTTAAAGCCTGGTACCATCACATAGCACCTGTGAAAGTTTGGACCTCTTTCACTGTAAAGCAGGAAACAAATAGCTGCTATTTCAAAGGATTATAATAAAGTAATAAAATTCTTGGAAAATGAAGTGAAATTTCTAGGAAAAAATTAAACAGTATATAAAAATGGTAATTACTATTAGAAGGGATACCTGGTTTGGAGGTATAATTTCTTATTATTTTCTACTTTAGAGCTATTACTCAGATAAGTCACAGCATAGAAAAAATGCTATTGGTGCTATTTTTATATAATTTTTGAAAATATATGAAAACTATTCAAAAATAAACTAAGAAGATGTTAGGTTCTGCTAGCTGTCCTCTATTAGGTCAGTGATAAAGATTGACTTACCAACTTCAAAAATTATCATCAAAATCACTTGTAAAGATAATGTGAAACTGATAGAAGAGTCATGTTTTATGAGACTATATTGCTTTGCTGTCTTCCCATGTTCTTCCTTTCCCAACCAATTTCTGTCTGGCTAAATTGTAACCTTTTTTTTTTTTTTTCAATCCCTGTTCAAATCTAACTTCTTATTAGCAAGATGTTTATTATTTTCCCCACAAAATACATATTTCTCCTCCCAAAGTTCACAGTGTTTTTTTCCATATAAGTTCTTTTTCACCTTTTAAAACATTTAATTATTTCATATGCCTACTGAAATGTAAGACCCTATGAGCTCAAGCACATGGGTTACATCTTAATGTACTTTTCAGTTACTTAGGTGCTTTTATTTAGTATTTTTGAATTTCTATGTCCAAGAAGGAAAGAATGGGAAATGGGTAGAGGAATGAAACAAGCACAGTTCCCAAGTCATAAACCATGAATCTATCAGTCCAGTGGGGTTCTGTGGCCCTGGAGCCTAAAAGACACAATGAGAGGACCCTGGGATAGTGCATCCTTGCCAGCTATGCTGGCAGAGTAGGGAGAATGAGATGCCAGATCACAAAATAACTTCTAAATTTACACTGAATCTTCCATATCTGTATAGCAGCAATGTAAAAATAGAAAAAAAACATTGTCATTATCTCAGCAAATTATGCATGATTTAAAGGTGTGTATAGAGAAGATTATCATATGCAAATTAAAACATTTATAACAACGGAATGTCTCCATACACACTGTAGTGCAATGTGCTATTTTGTTTTGTAACTTGCAGAGAGAGTTGCAAGTAACCCAAAGCCCATGATGGCAAGAAAACCAAAATCAAAATATGCAGAAGCTAAGAAAACAACTGAATTAACTGATAAAATTAACTTTAAAATTATCTGGAAAATGTTCATTTGGTTAAGTGATGAATTAAAACAACTGATTTCATTTTTTGAAAAATAAAATTCTAAATATGCAGAGTACATGAATACTAAATAAGTTAAAAAATCATATTGGCTTTTCAGAAAGTGGAAAAAATAAGCACAATGATATAGGCAAAATCAAAATACTTATAGAGTTACAGATTAGAGTTAAATCAATACAAGCAAACACCAAGAGACTTCAGTGTGATCTAGGTGAGATGGGATTTTATATAAATAAAAGTATTAAAAATTCAAATATAGTAATACTTTTTTTGTTAGGAGAGCAAGTTTTAGATATTAATACTATATCTCTGCTATATGGAGCTTAATTTTCAGACAAGACAGATAATTATTAGTACTTAGAAAAATAAAACAATATATATATTTAAAAAAAACTAGATTTTTTTTTTAAGATTTTATTTTATTCATACATACAAGCTGGGGTACAGGCCAGAGGCATGGGGCGGCAAGAGGGTTCACCAGAGACAGACTGGGCATCAGAACAGGCACATCAGAAATACACTGCTGAGGGCAGCAGCGGGTGAGGCAGGAGAGGTCTGCCGCACCACGTGGGATTCTCCCCAGCCAGGCGTCGAACTCGCGTTGCTGCTGCCGACAGCTCCACAGTGCAGCGCTCGACCGCTGCGCCACCGGGGAAGCCCCAAAAACTAGATCTTTTCTATTTTGCATTAAAAAAAAAAGTTTCCTGTCACTGGGTTGGACAGAAACAGAATTTCTTACTTTCATATATTAGAGAAATGTCATGGTAGATTGGCATTTCAGTTGAAAAGGCTTTGTTTGGCTTAATTCCTACATGTGATGTTAAATTACTTACCAGGCAAGAATTCAGGAAATTTTGCTTTTTTTCCCTATTTGAAGCCCATTCCTTGCATCCCGTGTGTAGTACTTTCTAGTTGCTTCAGGTTTTTATCCTTTCAAGTCCTTCCACTACACCCAACAAATTCACTTGAATCTATAACCAATTCATTGTTCTTATGGTTACTGATTATTCAAGGATATTCAGAATATTAGGTAAGAATTCCTTCAACTCTTTCTAACTCATATAACCTGCTCCATATATTGACTTACAGGTTGCACTAATACCCTGAAGAATGCGATAATCTTACTTTTCTAGTCTTCAATATGAAATACTGAATATTGATAAAAATATATATATAGCACAGCTACATGCATTGGTATAATTAATTTGAAGTGAAGTCTGTCCTATGTCCTCAAAGGAGGGAAAACCAGCCTCAAAGATGACTGAAATTGAAGTGAAGAGTGATAGTACCAGCTATGGTAATAAGTTGTTTCTTAGAAAGTCCTCTTATTTGCCAGTGGTAGATATTCAAATTTTGTATGAGAAATGAATGAAATAATGTTTTAAATACCCATATTTTTTTTGGTAACATGTTAATCATTGACTTTCAATTCGATGTCACTGCTAAGAATTCAGTTGTGCTGGAATTGACTTATACTAGTTTAGAAAAGACAATGGTGTATATATCTTAAATTCTGTCTAGATGATGACATGTTTGTAGTTTAAAATTATATAGCAGGGGAGTATTTTACCCAAATTTGAAAGCTGCCAAATGTTACAAACACTGCTTTACATACTGACCACCACATGGCTGATTAAGACTCAGAGCCAGAAGAACTCACACACTTAAAGGACATTTCCAATAAATTCATCTTATGTTAACATTATAGAAGACTCAAACAACTTTGCCATGTATACAGTATAAAGAAAAGGTGGTGTGAATAAACCCAGTCACTTATCAAATATACATTTGGGGTGGGGAATGTGACATTCTTTTGTCCATTGATTTGTGGCAATCCTGAATTTTAATTTCCCCTTAGAGTATTCTGGAGGCTAATCTGAGACTCCAACAAAATCAGACTTTTCCATACAGTTTCTCTAGGCAATGATTCCCTAAATTAAAAAAAAAAAAAAATTGAGAAGACATCTTGAAATTTATTCACAAACACATACACCCATACCTACATCCTCTAAAGTAGTAGTTAGGCTCATTTATGAGTATATTTTCCTATTATCTACATTGACTTTTTTTAAAATAGTTATTGCCACTTATCCACGTTCTGTATTGGATTTCATAAAAGTAAATATTTTCCAATCAAAATCCCAGCAAGAGATCTTATAGATATTGACAATCATATTTTGAAGTTTATGTGAAGAAGCCAAAGACCCAGGTTCGCCAAAACAATATTGATGGAGAATAAAGTCAGAAGACTGAAACTACCAGACTTCAAGATTTATTATGAAACTACAGTATTCAAGACAGGGAGGTATTAGAGGAAGAACAGACCAAAAAAAAAAAAAAAAAAAAAAAAAAAAAAAAAAAAAAAAAAAAAAAAAAAAAAAAAAAAAAAAAAAAAAAAAAAAAAAAAAAAAAAAAAAAAAAAAAAGACCAATTGAACAAGATAGAGAGCCCAGATATAGATCTTCACAATTATAAACAACTGGTCTTTTATAAAAGTGTAAAGGCAATTCAGTGGAGGAAGAATAGAGAATAGTCTTTTCAGGAAATGGTACTAAAAATACTGCATAGCCACTTGTAGAAAAAAAAGAAAAATTCTTATAGTCGCCACAAAAATTTGATGCAAATTGATCATAAACTTAAATAGAAGTGCAACATTATGAAATTCTAGGAAGATAACATGAAAAACATCAAGGTTTCCTTCTTCTTTACCAATGACACTTTAGTTGCAAACAAATTAAAATCCATACACAACAATTGAGAATTTCTTGATTCATTAAAATTTAAATCTTCTCTTCTGTGAAAGATACTGACAAGTACTTGAGAAGAAAAGACACAGATTGGGAGAAAACATTTGCAAAGATTTATATGCTAAAGGATAAGTATCCAAAATATAAAAAGAATACTAAAGAAACAAATACCAAATAAAAAGGGGAAAATAGCTGAAGAGTTAGCTCACCAAAGATGATATAGATTTAATCTATATGCAAATGAAAAGATGATCAACTTCATACCTAATTAGGGAAATGTAAATTAAATCAGAGAGATGCCACTAGTACTTATTAGAATGGTGAAAATCAAAAAACACTGACATGATCAAATGCTGGTATGGATGCGGAGTAGTAGAATTCTCATTCATTACTCACTGGAATACATAATTTTTTTTTATATATAATATATATTTTTATTGTTATTTATGTCTTTTACATTTTGCATTCCCCTTGGGTAGCCCACCACCAATTCACCCGTGATCCATCTCCATGGTCCCTTGTGTTCTTTTCTATTCCATTTTGTGCCCTTTCCCTTCCCTCCCTCTGGCTCCCTCCTCCCCCCCCCCCCCCCCCCCCT
>PVIJ01021940.1:0-17346 GCA_004024925.1 Scalopus aquaticus
GAAGGGAAGGGAAGGGAAGGGAAGGGAAGGGAAGGGAAGGGAAGGGAAGGGAAGGGGTTCTCTTACCTACTATAGAGTCATTTTAAGGTGATAATTTTTATGAAGGGACATACTAGATGCAACATAAAGCAGGAATTCAAACCAAATTCTGCAAGATTCCAAGTCAGTGGAGGAGGGGGTGGGAATGTGAATCTTAATATCGGAGGTCTCTTCTTAGGTTAGGTCTATATCTGCTCATTGCTCCTCATTCTTTTTTTTTTTTTTTTGTTCGAGCACAACACAGGATCAGTTTCTTTCCTTTCCTACAGGTCAGACTTTCATGCCATCATCAGCCTTCTTGTTAGGAGTGCTTAAACTAATCACCTTATTTTGTTTCGTTTTATTTTTTCAATTAATTTGTATTAATTTAAAATTAATATATTTTCACATATCTGACCATCAACACTTGGTGGCCCAAGAATATTATTCAAATATATCACCAATATATAATCACATCATATTATTATGACTTTCATAGAAAATAAACACTATTTCACAAAATGGGGGCATTAATTTTTGTTTTATTTTCAGAGTTGATTATGCTTAATTCTTTCCCTTCCTAAGATTACAAATTATCTCTTAAATTTTTTTCATATCTTTCTTAATTTCTCTACCCCACACTCAGGCTGGATCAGACTCCCAAAAAAGCATTTACTGTCACACTGTGATATAGGAAATATGCAGGAAATGCTCTATCTAAAAGCGCCTGTTGCTGTCTTCCCAGAGTTCCACATCTCATTACCCGAGTCTTTTGACTTATGTCACTGTTTTTAAGTCTCATCTTTCAGGCATTTGGTGAATCAGTACAAAGCTGGGCCCATTTCCAAACTTCTGCTTGAAAAGCTAATCTTTAACAAAAAATGTTTTGATGTAGCCATTGATCTGCAATCATTGCCTGTTCTGGCTTTTCCAACCACAGCTCCAGATAGCCAAAGAGGAAGAAGTGACTGCTGTATGCCATTTACACATATCTGTTCTGGCAAAAGATTTGCATCACCTTTTTGTGCAACAGAAAAGAAGACTTATTTAAATTATAACTCACCTCTCTGCCTTCAATCTTATTAGCTATTTTACTCATAGTAATAAAGACAATGATAATAATAACTCACCAATTGTCCCAACTTTCATTTTCTCAATGTGATTTCAGTTGTTCATTTTCCAAAGATTGTTTGATAGAATAACAGATAGGTTCCAAATCAATTGCATTCCTTTCTTTGATTGTCCAGTGCACCTTTCAAGGTCACAGACGTCAATCTCCTAACTATTGCAAGTGTTGGCATTTGAATCCTTCTGAACTAAAGAAGGCCAATTGACTCAAATTTCTGCTCCCTTCCAATTATGGGAAGTGGGACACAGAGAAGTCTGGACACCTTATCTCAAACCAAATAACTCTAAACCACTAGTCCAGCATCAAACTCAGTATTGACAGAGACCTCTATTGCAGCCACATCATGGTTCAAATTCTCCCCAGCCCAATTTTACTTCCCTCAGCTCTCACACATGTTGTTGGCCAACAGCCTTCCCCATTAAACAAATCATCCATATCCAAATCTTTATATTTAGAGTCTGTTTTCTGTGGAAACCAAAGTACTACATATATATCTCAAAGTTGTAGGAAGTAAAGACATCCGAAATAGAAATCAATCTAGATATGACATTTATATGCCAGATATATATATCAAATTGAAAACTAAACAACTACTCATTGCATCAAGTAGCCTCAAAATATGACCCCTGAAATTACAAAAGTTGGAGCAATATATTATTATCATTATAAACATGTATCAAATTCAATCAATCGTTCTAATTGTTCATTAAAGAAAAACGTAAGATATATTGAGTTAAGTTATGTGTTTAACCCAATTATATTAATGGGATATTTAGTTTACTTATAATGAAGAGTCTCTTGAAAATGCATGTTCCAACTTCTGAAATTATTTGAAGGATTATGAGCTCTGTAGGAAATATTAAATTATCATATATCTAGAATAGACTAAGTAGATTTTTCGCCTTGAATATGAACATAGTTGACCTTTTTTTTTAATAGTGTGATAAGGGCAAGATGAAAATCAGGAATTTTGGTTTCTGTTTCTGCCTATATGTCTATTTTTGCAACTTCTCCAACACTCTATTCTTTGACCTCAGTTTCCTTTCTTGTAGAATGAAGAAACAGTCTGTGCTGTACCTCCAGATTTATCACTCTATAATTGGAGGATAACATCCCCAGGCCTTCAGTATATTTGTTCGAATTTCTCAGAATGAAAGAATAAACACAGATATTGCTAAGAATCACCACTCTAAAAAGACACTATGGAAATGTCTTTTTTACATGATCTGCAATGTACACCATAGAAAAAATACTGAACTGTTGTATTTGTGTACAGAGCAACAAAGAGTAAATCTGACACACAGTAGGAGCTCAAATGCTTGATAAATGAGTAAGTAACTGTTATATGAATGATGGTTCCATACTTGATTATTATCCCACAAGAATTCTTACAATACATTCCATTGAACAAATCAAACAATATTCTATCAATAAATACATTTTGTCATTATATATTTACAAATTTACTTGACAAAAATCATTTTGTAAAATGTCAATAGAGAAAGAATATCTGTGATATGAATATTTTAATTAAGCCAGTTGCCAAGCGAGTTTCTAATGATTTAGAATAATCATTTTAAATTGCTTTGGAGATAAAATACTTTCAAGATGCTTCCCTATAATAAAAAACAATCCAATTAATATCTGGGCATCAAATATGAACAGATAATTTACAAAAAAGTATATACAGAAAGTCAAAAGACGTAGGTGAATGTTCACTATCAGTTTTAATAAGAGTGAGGCAAGTTAAAATCACATAAGTACTATCTTATGTTTACAAGAATAGCAGATATAAAAAGACCTCAAACAGCAAGTGTTGAAGATGACATGTAGAAAAAGGAATCCTATTATACTGTTGATGGTAATTTGAACTGGTGCAAGCACTATGGAAAGCAATATGGATATATCTTTAAAAACTAAAAAATTAAGTACTGTATGACCCAGCAATCCTACTTTTGGGCATATACTCTAAGAAAATAAAACCATCAACACAAAAATTTCTATGTTCCACAATATACATAGCAGCAGTATTTATAATAGCTAGCCTAAATGTCCATCAATGCATGATTAGATCAAGACCATCTGGTATATCCATAGCCATAAGAAAGACTGAAAAGCAGCCATTTTCAGCAAATGGAGAGCATTTGAGAGAATTCTGTATAGCAAAGTCAGTCAGAATGATAAAGTAAATATTGTACATTTATGTAGAAATTTGATAAGAAAAAACATTTTCAAAAAAACCAGTAGATATCAATAAATATCTTGAGATCTCTGAGGTTAAGAGGGGAACACAGAAGGAACAGGACAAAGGGATACGAGGGATGGTTATGGGGAAAAAATAATATTTTTTAATCACCAAAGGTGACATTAGAAACAAAGCCAGGCAGAAATGATGACCTTAGTGGGAAGCTTCATAAGAAGCATCCCTCCAAAGTGGTTTTGTCCAAATATCTGTTCAACATGTATGTGGGAGGGAGGAAAGACAGCTGATGAAAGTGCTAAGCTTCTTTGTTCTCTAAACAGTTCCGCTTAGTCCCAAATTTGCATACCCCATTCATAAAAAAAAGCTTGGCAGTCAAGCAGATCCATGCCCCCTCCAAAAAAAATTATTTAAAATGGAAATTATTAGTTTTTCAGAATGTTTAAAAGTTGCAGTTTTTGCCACTATCCTTGGTTTTCTTATTCACTACTGGTACAACAGTGCTTTCTTAATTTAAAAATTGTTTTTATTTCCCAGTACTTATTGAAATGCCACATATTTCTAATCATTCCTGGTAAATTTTAATGACTGAAGGGTTTTGAAAACTCTAGATGTTACTATCCTATCAAATTCCCTATTTAATCTTTTTTTATTAATATTGAAGTGCCATTATTTTACATCCTGGCTTGTGTTTTGACAGTATAGGACCCCCCCCCCCCCAGGTGTAGTCACTGTAGTCCTCCCTCCACCAAAGCACCCATAGAACTATTTTATCTTAACTCAAAGCCGAAAATAATGAACCCCCTCCCCTGAAAAAATCATGAAAACAAGTCAAAGAACATTAGAACAATACATTTTCCTTTGAAAGGCAGAGAAAAATCATGAATAATTCAGGCCGGTGGATTTATAGAGAACTCCAATGAATGAATAAATGAATGGTTCTATAAAATATTATGGAAATTCCTTTAAAAATTAAAAATAGAAATATGATATGACCCAGCAATATCACTCTTACATATTTAGCCAAAGTATATGAAAACATTACTTCAAAAATAAATATACATTCCTTTGTTTATAGCAGCAGTACTCACAATAGGCAACACACGGAAACAACCCAAACGCCCATCAGTGTATGACTGGATAAAGAAGTTACAGTATATATACTGAATAAAATGTTATTCATCAATTTCAGAAGATGAAATCTTGTTTTCTGTGACAACATGGAAACTTGAGGTGATTGTGTTAAATGAAATAAATCAAAGTGCAGCAAAACCATTGACTCGATCTCTCATATATGGAATATAAACAACAAAAGCAAACAAACTAACAAAACACAAGAAAAATAACTCTTAAGACTGTGAAGACCACGGAGGTGACCAGAGTGGAGGGGAAAGGGGAGTGGAGGCAGGGGTATATGGCACATTTTGGGATTCATATGCTGAGACATGTACATATAAAGAAGCATGAACTTGTTAATACTGAAATTTAAAATATTTGTAAGCCAATGGTAAGTCAATAAAATTTTATTTTAAAAGGTGCATTAATAAAAATAGGAGGGCTTCTTATACACTATTGGTGGGAATGTATATTGGTGCTAAAATTATGAAAAACAGTATGGAGATTCTTTTTTTTTTGTTTTGTTTTGTTTTTTTGTTTTTTTTTTAGTATGGAGATTCTTAAAAATATAAAATAAAAATTCCATACAATCTGGTTATCCCACTTTTGGGTAGGATACCCGAAGAATACTAAAACACTGATTGTGTGTGTATTTATATATGTATGTATATATACAGCTGTGATATATACAGCTGCTGATTTATAATATGGTACATCTGAATCTACAAAATACTATAAACTAATGTCACTTTAATTTTTAAAAAAATGTAATGGGAGGGCTACATGCCTATGGGTTGTGTATGGAAATTCAGTTCTTGTCCTTAACTTAGCTCACAACAGTTTTGAAGGGACTTTGATGTTCAACATCTCGATGGGCATGGCTCCCTGCCCTGATCTGAGGGTGCTCCTGCACTCACTAGGGCTTCACCTCCAGGTTCACCTGGTCCTGCTGGCTGTGAAGCAGGTTTGTGGATCATTGTGAGTGTGGGTTTTGCAGTCCCAGATATATGCCTGATTAGGTATGTTTTCTCACCTATAAACAGAAATAGATACTATAAGAAGTCTTACAAATAAAAGGCTTAGCACAGTATCTAATATGCACTAAGCAATTTTGTTTATATGGTAGCACAACTTATTATCATGGAAAAGAATGCCATTTTAAATCTTTGGAATTATTTTTTGACCTATAAAATAAGTTTAGATTATTACTGAGATCCAGTTTTGAAATTTTGTAATTCTATATTCTGTATTTTATAAGCTGATATAATATTAAATTGTCTGTTCAGTCGAAGATAAGATAATTTTCCCTCTACTTTCATATGTCTAGCTGAAAAGATTGATACAGAAACAAGATGGATATTCCAAAAACTGTGAACCAGAAAGAGTACAGAAACAAATGCTTTATAACTGAATACCAATTAAGAAATTGTGACATGCTCATATAGTTAAACCCTGTAGAGTAGCCAAAAGTAATGTTTCAAGTATGAGCTCTATTACTACTTGGAAATGCAACTAGGAAACATCACACGAAAAAACCAAACGTCATGGATGATGGGCCGCTGTACACAGAGAACTGACAGCCCTTTCCAGGTGTTTCTATGCACTGTGACAGCGATGTTTGCTGCCACACACTTAGTGAGACAACTAAAGTTTCTGAATCCGCAAGGTTGAAGACCTTTGACTGCCCCTTTCCAGTCAAATCACCCAGACCAGCTAAATGTTGGTTACTCATGAGGGAGTCTTGAAGGGCAGTAAAGACAGGAAATGATGACTATAAACCAGCATCCCGGGGCCAGCTCCAGCAGTGGAGAACAGAATTTGGCTTACAGACCCCCTTGCAATCTTTTAAGAGACTGTAACTGACCATCTCTGCTTTCTGGGAAAAAGTGAAGTCATTTTGTCCCCTGGCTTTATTTGTAAAGAACAGAGATGTGCCAGGATTCCTTAAATCAATTTTCCAAATGTGATATACAAACAGCATCCCATTTTCTTGTCCTTTTTCTATATGATAGTCTTCCCATAATAAATTGACAAATTGCAAATTGAGATATGAAAATCAGGTACATTTTTGAGAGAATAAAAACAGTGAAGGACCCACTCCCTAGCTTCCCAAAGATTTGGGTGAGGTCGACAGAAATCCAGGGTTCCCATCGCTGTTGCTCTCAGACAACGGGGTCCTTTGATTGAAAAATTTAAAGGCACTATTTTAGGTGTTAGAGGTCTGTGATGGTGATTAAACAGCATTCAGGAAAGGTCTGAGAAGCCACACAACCATGCGATGGAGAATGTCCCTCCGTGTCTCAATGCAACACAGCCAGGTCATCTGAACACCTTTCAGAAGCAGACCCTGCGGCACCACCGTGAGGATGACCGTAACTCCCTGTCAGCTTCTCTGTCTCCACACTTTGCTCCGCCTCTTTATCGTCTGCCTCTTATTATGCTTCTCCTTTCTTCCTACTATTCTGCCTCTCTGTTCCCCATTGAGACATGACAAGATTGTTGCAGAAATGTCACTAACAGGCAGCACCGTGTATGAAACATCTCGTACACCAGACTGTATCTTACATGTGTTTGCCGGTTGGTAATTCCCAACTCTGGCCCACCCATGTTAGGCAGCACACCTGGTTCTAGTGCCTGGGTCTTGAAAGAAGACACTCAAATTCCATTATATTTTCAGAAGCACCCATGACAGGCAGAAGGTAGTCAGAATTGCTCTAATTATTATTTCGTTTGAGTATATATTATACATATTTCATTGGTTCAGCTTGAAATTGTGTCCTAAGATTTAAGTACTATTTTTGAAAAAACACAAATACCCTATTAAAAAGAAATATAATGTTTCTTCTATAATATCCACAATTGGTTTAAATCATCATATTTTTAATCATTCCAGTGGCACTACAGAATACAATGTAACTGAAATTGTCTTTCGAATTTTCTCCAAATGAGACAAAATTCCTGTTCCTCCAGATTTCAGTGAGTTTTCAGTACTCAAGAGTATCTGCGCCTTTGCTGCAAAGTGGTTTCCTCCAATACTTTTCTTTAAATTAAATCCAAAATCCAACAATGGTAGGGCGAAGTGATTTTGACAGGCCCACCAAGAGACATAAACAAACAATTCTAGAAAGATAATTCCATAAATGCATTGTTTTCCAACATCTTTAAAATATCCAGTGATCCCGCTAGTACCATCTCTACGAGACATAAAAGCTACTGGTACAAAGGATAATGAATTTTGCTATTTAATGTTCCTTAGAGGTTTTATAAAACCAGGGAATTATGCATTCCCAACTGTGTTTATTCCTGAAAATTTGGGTCTTGGTGTTACAGAGAAACTGTGATTCCACAGAGAAGACCTCAAGAGAATAAAAATGATCTCACCCACTGGAAAGAAATAGTGAGCATTTACATATACACAGAGAATGAAAAGGCAAAGTGGGAAGACAAAATGTCATGATTCTTAGAAAAAAATTCCAAAGAATTACCACTTACAGAGATGAGGGTATGATAGAGAATGCCTAATTTGCCTAATCAAGCAAACAAAATCAGACGTTGACTTTGATGAACCCAGTAACTATAATTCCAAAACTGAAAGTGGCCGTTGGGTAAAAATAAAAACTAGGGAAAAATGTTGAAGTGAAAAGTGGAATCCAAGAAATAGCCTAAAATCCTCCCAATAGAGATTGGCCCCAGCAGTTGAGTGGGACTCTCGTTCATGTGCTTCTGGCCCCACCAAACAGCGCCCCCCACCTCCACACAGTAGCTCTCGGAAAGCTCTTGGGAAAATTTCCTATCCCGAAGGATGAGACAGAACCACAACTCAGACAGCTAAGTGGACCTGCGAAATAGGAGTTAATTACAATCAACCAAACGAAGACTGAGATTATCGTTCAGGTTTCTGATTACATTCTTTCCTCCACATTTGGGCTTGTATTTCTTCCCTACACCATTGCTTGTCCAGAAAGCTTTTCCAAAAAGTATTCACATGGCATCTGTCTTTGTGAAACCAGCCAAGTAAAAGGTCATTATTTACTTGTGATTTTCACTTAGAAATAGTGCTCTCAAGATATTGTTTTGTTTTGCATTGGGTACAAAAATTTCCTGCACTTGGATTTCACTTTAATTTCTGAAGTCAATCTTCCTGAGGTTACCAAGAATCTCCACATTGCTAAATCCAGCGGAATCTGATCAGGCCTCATCTTACTTGACCATCTGTAGCATTTGGCACCATTGAGTATTGTTCCCGCCTTCTTGAAACACCACCTTCTTTTGGTTTCCAGGAAAACTATATTCTTTTGGTTTTCCTCCTACATTTCCCTCTCGGTCTTCTTTGCTGGGTCATCCTCCTCCACCTAGTCATTAAATGCTGCACTTTCTCAAAGTTCATTTATAGTTCATTCATCTCACACCCTCAGAACCCACAGTCATGCAATGGCTCCTGAATTTCATTTGCACTTCTGAGATCCCTCTCTATGTAGCCACGTCCCTTCAGACACTTCTAATGAGATAGCAGAAATATATACATCAAATTCAACATATGTGTGTACATATATTACAAACCTGTATATCAATAGTATTTTAAAAAACAACAGTCTTATCCTCTTAAAATGAGTGACCGAAGTCACCACCCAACCACCTGGAGAGGCACAAAGCCTTGGAGTCAATCTACAGCATTCCTCTCTCTCACCCTCCGTGGCTGAGCTATCTCCAAGTCAAGGAGGATTTTCCTTCCTGGGTATTGCTCAACCTCCATCCTCACCACAGCCTCCATCCTATTGCCTACCGATGCCACCATCATCTCCCTGCTTGCCTTCATATCTTACATTCTTTCTTCCTTCCTTCCATCCTAACATTCTTTCACCCTCTTCCTAAAACCCTCAGTAATTTACCTCAGTCCCCTTTCCAAAACTCATGAGGTTCTTCGTGATCTGTCCCTGTCAACGTCACTGATATCAACTGTACACACCCCTCCAGAATGCTGGAGCATTTGCCACACCCCTGGATATTCAAGCACCAGCCAAACCCCAGACTGGCCAAGCACCTGCCACATCCAGTGTCCAAACGCCAGCCATAGCCCTGGTATCCAGGCATGAGCTACATGTACTTTTAACTCTTCAAACACACTGGTCTCCTCCCAGTCACCAACACCACCACAGAGCCCCTGAATACACATTTCTCCTCCTAGAAGGCATTCCCCCTCCTTGACAGGTTAAATCCTATTTCTCCTCGAGATATTAGCTGAGAAGTGACTCCCACAAGCCAGTCTTTCCTGAAACCCTCTCTAGGCCAGGTTAGTTCACACTGGGCTTCCGAAGCTCCACTGGCCCGTCCCCTGAGGAACTTGCCACAGCTGTACATTGACATTATTTCTGTGATTTTTTTGATTGTATGTCCTTGTATTTTAAGCTCCATGGAAGTACAGACCATGCTTAGTTTTACTGGTTTTCTGTATTCAATATGCAGTGCCTCGCACAAGGGCCAACCCATAAAAGAGACTTGATGAGTATTTGTTGAATGAATTTTAATCCATGTTTTTATCCTTTATCATGCAGACCTCAATTTGAATTGAATTATTTAGGAATGGATATTTCTTAAGCTATCTGACTGGTAGATTCTCTTCACTATCCCCTCTATATCCAGCCAGTCAGACTTCAATAAGTCATTAATTATTGCTATTTCTTCTATCAGAAACTTGTTTTCGAGAGAGAAATGCAGGAGAGAGAGAGAGTGAGTATTCTGTCTACTTTACAGTCATGCTAAAAACATTTTTCTAGGAATAGATATTGAAACCCCCCAATAAAAATCAGTTGTGGGTTGTATCAGTTCACATCACCCTGATGCTGCATGAGAATAGATTAGTAAAAATCAGTTGCCAAGACAAATAACCTAGAATATAGGTCACAGCTGTGCCCCCAGGCAGTCAGGCCCAAGCTACCTCTGTTCAGCCTCACATGAGTCACCCCTGGTGCTGGAAAGAGCAAGTTTGACAGAGATTCAAATTCTTTGACCAAATAACTAATAAAAGAATAAAAGGTCACATTGTCATATTTAGCCTCGAAACAGGCAATAAATTTTAAGTGTACTTTTGAATTAACTACCTGCTCTTAAATTTAAAAGGAGAGCTTAGTCAACTTAAAAAAATTGTATTTTTAAAAACAAATTATTCTCTTTATCCTCTGGAAAAGGAAAAATCAGGAAACCAGACTTCTGGCAAGTTCTCCTTGCCAGGACAACCAGGAGAGGCAGACGTATGAGACAGGGACTTTCCAGAGGGGAGAAGGTCACTGGTCATAGAACTCCCAATACAGACAATGGGATGATTCATTTATTACTGGTTATACAGATGTTTGTGTTTAAGCTGGATGACCTTTAAATCCTTGACCTCAGGAAAAGAACATTTCATCTTTATCAGACTAAAAAAAAAAAGTTAAGAAAAAAAAATGTTTGAAAGGAAAACAGAAATTTTCAGATAAGAAGAAGATCCAGACCTTAAGCCACAATGAAATCACTCCACACAGGAGCTATCCCAGAAAGTAGGCAGCACGGAATTTCCCCTTCTCTGTCTGACTTTTTTCACTGAGATCATGCCCTCAAGCATCACATGTGTTGTTGCTAGTGGCAGAATTTGCTTATTTGTGGCTGAATAATATTCCAGTGTGTGTGTAAGTATGGGGGGACATAACCATTTAGGGTCAAAGGACACTTAGATTATTTTGACATCTTGGCTATCGTGACCGATGCTGCAATGACTAGGAAATCTTGCCATTTGTGACAATATGGATGAAACTGAGGATCTAATTCCAAGTGGAATAAGTCAGAGACAACCAAATGCTATATAAAAAGATAAATATTGCCACTCACGGTAAAGAGAAAGGCTTTCGAGGCAATTACATGTAGTAATTTGCAAAAAAGCAAGTCGAAATGACAAAGACATATACTGGACATTTACATGGCAGACAAACTACTTAGAAAAACCAGCAGACAGTAGCATAAGTCAGTCCCAAAGAGCTGGGACAAGAGAGACCTGAAATTCCAAATGCACCACATGATGCACCATGAGGTCAAATAATGACTGCCACGGTCTCTGCCAAATTGCTGACCCCCTAGGACCAAGGAGCAGTGGCAGCCTCCAAACACATCGCTCACTCACATGTCCCTCTCTCTCTTTTGTTCCACCTCAATTTATAGATCTGCCTTGCTCCTCCATCCTTTCCAGCTGCCCCCATTTAGGAAGTC
The DNA here is from genome assembly GCA_004024925.1 of Scalopus aquaticus. Lineage (NCBI taxonomy): Eukaryota > Metazoa > Chordata > Mammalia > Eulipotyphla > Talpidae > Scalopus > Scalopus aquaticus. Next base: position 11,700 of record PVIJ01021940.1, read on the forward strand.
TGTGAAGGGCCTGCCAAGAGCCGTGACCCCAGGTATTTTGGCTTTCTACAGAAAGTACTTTCAATATAACTCTAAGTGTTTTTAAATAATAAAAATATTCTTGATCGAAATGTGTACTTCTGCCCCAATATTTCCATCATTAGAGAAATAGTTCTATCCAGCAATATATTGGCATTATATGCAAAAGTTGAAAAGAACTAAGTTAATCTACTAGATATGTACCAACGTTACAGGTTCCCAAGGGTGCTGGTCTGGCTTTCACCGACTGATCCCCCATACATTTTGAGGTTCCCACTGAGGGATGTTTATTGTGGGTCACACAATAGGAGATGGGGGAAGCGTCCTGGGCTTCCTTCTTACCGGAGGCTGGTGGAGATCCTGGTTTTTATGAACTGCTCTCAAGGTAGCACAGCGGGGAGCGTATCTGCGGCCAGTCTCTGGGAGGGCACCTACAGAAATGCCACCGGGGGAGCTTAGCAGGCAGGCCACGCCCATCTGGGCTTCTGCAGCCACCAGTTTCAGCTGGTGCGGAAGCCACTGCCTGAGCACAGGAAGCGTCCGCAAGACAGAGAGGCTGTTCCTCGCTGGTGATTGGCTGGCCAGGCCTGTTAACCTGGGGCTCAGTAACAGGAAGGCCAGCGGGGGCCTGTAACTACGTGGAGATATCTTTAAATACAATGTTATTTGAAGATCGCAAAATGTACAAATACAAGTAAGGTGGTATCTCACTTTTTAACTTTGGTAAATGAATCATATATTCAGAGGGATGAGAATAAACTAGCAGAGGACTGATGTAATTGTCATCGTTTTTAAAGCAGTTCACACACACATACATAAATGTGATCATGTTAATAAAAATATGGACTTCCTGTGCTTCTCCAAAAGGCTCATTGACACCTATCCCATTCAAAATGGAAAGGATTGTAACTTGATTTAGAGTGAGGCAAATAGGAAGAAAACGGCATTTGGAAGAAAAGTGATACGAAGTTAGCAAGGAGTGAAGGAAAGTTTCATGCAGTGAGCAGAACAGAAGCTGCAGGGAGGAAACCGGCTCCTGAGAATAGCCTCTCCCGGGAGGAGAAAGTCAGAAGAGCAGACGGTGTGTGGAGAGCGGCATCTGCCTTCCACTGACCTCCCTGTGACTCTCTTCGGCCCTCTGCTCCCACATCGGACTTGCACACATCCGGGTAAACGTGGCGGTGCAGACACACACATGCAGCCAATACCAAGAAATGGTGGGAGAAGCCGGTGCTGGGCAGTGGAGCTTTGGCGGGTGCGGTCCCTGGAGGGACGAGTGGAGGGAAGCTGGAAAGGCCGGTGGGACCAGGCCACACAGGTGTGAACACCGGGACCAGGCATTCTTTTCAACAAAGAGTGACTCAAGCAAAATTATTTCCCACTGCTTAGCTGCATTGAGTCAACTCGTTGATTAATCTAATCATAACTGGCTACTAAGGATGCTGGAAAACTGGTAGACGGACAACCGCAGGTGCAGTTACTCTGCCGCTGTGCTGTCGCTAACTCACGGTCCCCCATCCTACCCAGGTGCCTGCCAGCGCCTGTGCTCCTGTCTCAGCACCCACAGACGTGCTTCCAGGGGACCGGCTGTGGGGGCGCAGGGGGGTCCCAACAGCAGGCCTTTGGGGGCCATAGCTACCTATCCAGCTACCGCGGACAACCTGACTCAAGTCTTCTCTCTGCAGATGTGCCTTTTAAAAGTTTTACCGGCATTATTGCTTTTTTACTTCTGGTAATTGCTTTAAAAGAACAAAGCTCTTTGTTTAAGGGGGGCCCAGGGATCTCATAATTGCCACCAGGCACATGAGACGTTCCTAGACTTTCTAAACAGTTTCTCTTTTAACATTAAATATTAAATTCTTAATGTTTGGCCAAAATGTAGATTCTCCCAAGGGGGGGAGGGGATGTTGTCAAGAAGATGGTGGAGACTAGTGGGGGTACCTCCTGGTGGCTCCCGTCAGCACCACGATGCATGAGGCACACCGTAGGGAGCACAGGCCTGACCCACGCCCTAGCCCCCACACCAGCTCTCCTTTCCCAGCGTGTCCATGGCTCCATGCTTGATGGGCCATAGACTTTTAACTGGTCCTGTGCCGAGCTAAAATTCAAAGTTTTGTTCCCTGAGAAAAGGGAAGAATGGTTGCTGAGAATCATGTCATCTTCTAACAAAAAAAAATTAGGATCATCAGTAAGTTTTCCATCACTCTGAAAATTAAAATTATGCCTGAAAGGGCCTCCCTGGTGGCACAACAGGTTAAGCACAGCACTATGAAGCTATCCAGAGCCACTGCAGCACAAGTTCGATACCCAGCCAGGGACCTTCCCACATGGTGCAGCAGAACTCTCCTGCCTCACCAACTTCTCCCCTCAGCAGTGTTCTTCAGTAGATCTGCCTGTTCTGCTCCCCACTCTGTCTCTGGTAAAACTTCTCGCCGCCCCACACCTCTGGCCTGTACCCCAGCTTGTATGCATAAATAAATAAATCTTTAAAAAATAAAATAAAATAAAATTATGCCTGAAAGATGAAAGTAAACATTTTAAGACAGAGATCCACAACTTTCTGGTATAAATCACTACGAAGAGTTTCGGAAGAAAAAACTAAGAGAGTGATGTTGCATTCCTTAAGTCAACATTGTGCTCAAACCTGAAAGGAGATCTGAAAAATTAATACTGTATTATTTTTCCTTAAATCCTACCAACACTTACTGCTAGAAACATTTTCACTGATAAATGAAATATATGGAACTGGAAAATAAGAAACAAATAGCATCTTCAAAGAATTTCAGGTTGTCCCATCCTGGGATAGGACATCAATCCTGAAAGAAGTTCTTGATTTTATATTTTTCTATTTACTAACTAAGACTTTGTTATATGTAAGAAATATATATGTACACACACATATATATGTATATGGACATTCAGAAGAAAACATATATATTTGGTATTCGCACACAGTTCCTGGCTCACAATTCCCAAAACACTTGGAATTTCCTATGTGTTGAGAATGATAAAATTTTTTTGTTATGTGAATGAGGCAGGTTTGGGAAGCACTTAATGCTTGGGGTTGGCGGTGCTGAGAACCAGCCATGTGACTGAAGGGTTGGACTTACAATCCAACTTGCCAATGACATGTGATTTACTCAATCATTCTTATACAATGAAGCCTTAAAAAAAAAAAAAAACAGTTAAAAAGCCTAGAGAAAAGGTTTCCAAGAACTTCCAGGCTTCCAGACTGGGGAACCAGAGCACTTCCGTGCACTCCTGTCCTGAGCTCCAAGTTTCATGAGGATAGGACCTCCTTTGTCCCAAACCTCACCCTATGTATCTCTTCACTGGGCTGTTGATATATTAGCCTTAGTAGCCCTTAAAATAAATCAGTGATCTGGTGATTAAACGGAATTCCTGAGTTCTGTTGAGCTGCTCACGCAAATTAATTGAAGCCTGAGGAGGGCGTCCTAGGAACCTCTCATCTATGGCCAATCAGTCAGAAGCACAGGTTGTGATGGGCATCTGAAATGGAGGGTGGTCTTGAGAGACTCGGTCTTTAAGCTGTGGAATCCGATGTTATCTGCTGGTAGTGTCAGAACTAAACTGAATTCTCAGACACCAGTCAGGTGGCCTGTCGGAGACCAAGAATTGCTTGTTGGTGTGGGTAAACCTTCACCACTCACTAACCTCCCTCCACAGATAGGCTGTCAGCTGTAGGCTCCTAGAAACTACTATCTCATATCTGTTCTGCTGATCCCTGTGTAGTTATTACAATAAATTACCTGATTCCTCCTGGCCAAGTCTCAGGGAGCTAACTATAACAGCAAACTTGGAATTTTTTCTAAAAAATGCAAAACATCTGTAATACCATTGTTGTCAAAAAAGGTCACTAATGATATTTTTTTCATTTTTAAAATTTCTTTCCTTAATATCTTTGTTTATTTTTTCACAATATAGGATTTCTCCCCTCAGTTGCTATTGGGAGACTAGTACTTTAGTATTTGTTTCTATTGCCATGGATAAAACCTAATAAATAACTGCAGTCCCCATACACACAGACAGAATCTGACAAAAGCCTCTAAATACTAACCACAAAGATCCCCTCTGAAGAATCAGAACAAACAGGGATTTCCTGTGAAAATAGAGCAATTCACCTTCCTTACTAAAGCAACAGCAACGAACACATGTGGTGCAATGGTTTTCAAGACACTGAGCATCAGACAACAAAAGTTGAAATATTTTGTAACGATATTCCATACATCCAAGAAGTTAAGGGGAACATTAAACATGTTAAGTAAAGACATAAAAGATGTTTTTTTGAAGATACTAACCAAAGCAGCATAACAAAAATCATCTCAAGGTACATCATAAAAAAATTGCCTACAAGTAGTGACAAGGAAAATCCTGAAGACATGTAGAACAAAATAGGGCATATTATGGATGAAGAAATAAAGATAGAAATGACAGCAGACTTCTTGTTGAAAACCAAAAGATAGTGGAAAAGTATCTTTGAAAATACTAAAAGAAAATATTTCAACAGGGAATTCGAAAGGTAAACAAAGGTAAAATAAGGCTTTCAAACAAAGGCTGAAAAAACAAATTTATTAGTAGATTTGCATTATATGATAAAACATTTCAAATATTTCTGCACAGTATAAAATGAAATCAGAATCAAAAAGAATGAAAGACAAAAGAATGAAAAGCACCAGAAACTTTAACTACATAGCAAATTAATAATCTTTATTATTTAAATATCCTGAAAAGATAATTTAAAAGCAAAAACATTTATTGTGAGACTTATACAATATGTAAAAGTATAATGTGTAAAAATAGTAACACAAAAGCCTGAAAAAAATAAAATATGCTATTAAATTGCTATAAAATGTAAAGAGCTATATTATGATTTGAAGATAAACAGTAAAAAGTTAAAAATATAAATCCTAAAGCAACAACTAAAATAACACAAAGTAGAAATACATAAAACAAAGCAATAAAATATATGAAATCAAATCATAAATTATAATCAAAAATTCCAAAAGGAAACAGAAAGAGAGGGAAAAAAAGGAAACAAAGAGCAGATAGAACTATTTTTAGAAAGTAAGATAATGGATTTAAAACCAGCAATATTAATAGTTACATTAAATGTGAATGGTCTAGCTGCCCAATTAAAAAACAGAAAATGGCCCAATTGGGTCTTTGAAAACAAATCCTCATCTATATGATACCTACAAGAACAACTGTAAATATAAAGACACAAATGGATTAACAGAGGCAGAAAATTAAACAGATGGGATTATATCAAAATAAAAAGCTTCTGTACAGCAAAAGAGACATTAACCAAAACTAACAGACAACCTACCAACTGGGAAAAGATCTTTGCACACAATACATCTGATAAAGGACTGATAACAAAAATTTACAAAGAACTCACACAACTCAACAAAAAAAAAAGCCAATAACTCAATCAAAAAATGGGCAGAAGAGCTCAAAAGGCACTTCTCCAAAGAAGAAAAGCAAATGGCCAACAGATACATGAAAAAATGCTCAACATCACTTATAATCAAGGAAATGCAAATCAAAACCACTATGAGATACCACCTCACACCTGTGAGGATGGCACACATTAAAAATGCAGGCAATA
>PVIJ01021941.1:0-17356 GCA_004024925.1 Scalopus aquaticus
CAATGAATACCCTTTATATGGATATAAAGTAGATTAATGTTTTATGTTTAATTTATAAGTCCTTTTTTTGAAGGTAATGGAAAAAATAAAGAATATTAAGCACATAAGAAGTAGGTTTGTTTTATCCAAGCATGCACTATTTTAATTTATAGAACCTACTAATTCATTCTCTGTACAGTAAATCACAATAAGTTGTCCCGTCGCAAATATTATTTTATTTAACCAGACTTTCTTAGTTTTGCAAATATGAGACCGGCATACATCCACAGCCCTGCAGGGTGAGTGTAAGCAGTCTGTGTGTATTATTCACACAGTTATGCCTGTTTATTTGCCAGCCTGCCTCCCTCCACCCCAGAGACTACCTGGAATACAGAATTATAAAGAAGAATGAAGCTTGTAGTATAGTGAGGATTGTATGGACTTTTAGGAGAGAAATGAAGACTATGAATCATACTTCTCTAAATATAAAGTGCAAAGAACAAATCCACCCCTGGAAAGAACAGAGTGATCTCAGATCAGATTAAGACTCCCAGCAGGAAGGGACATCAAGAGCTCCAAAGATGAGCTCCCAAGAAGGCAGGAGAGTAGATGGTGACCTGAAATAATTACATTCTATAGATCAAGCTGACTCTGTATAGTCACCTGATTGAGATGAAACATTCTCTCCCCATTCTTCTATATTGAACTTTTCTTTGGGGGGAGGGTGGAGGAGGGGCTGTAAAAACAAACACAACAAAAAAAGAAAACAAAAACATAGCCTCTAATCCTGGAAAGCAGAGAGGCTAGCTCTACTCTCTATCCCCCAGTAGGTTGGGATTTCTGGGAATAAAACTGCAGTGTTTTAGTGGATTAGGATGGTTTTGAAGGATTACCACTTTACTCAATGGGTCACCTTCTTGGCAGAGATTTTGGTAACTACACTTGTAGCAAATAGAATTTGACATTTTTCCACCAGGCATTTGGGCTAAGAAATGAAAAAGGTTTAAGATTTGAATAATCATATGACAGGTGAATCTTGGTCTTTCAACCACTAATGGTAGTTGAGGACTTAAGAACTTTCTTAAACTGTTTAAGAAGAATTATTTTATTTGGAAATACCACTTTAGTTGTAGGGGAGAGAATGAAGAATAGGAGGATTTTCTACTTAAATGTTAAACTTCTTCTACCTCTCCAACATCTGTCTATGAAGAGAAAGAATCAACACATGGCAACATTTAAGAATCCTCTTGGAAAACTGAGAGAAAGACTGGAATTTTCCAGTATGTGTAATCTAAAAGCTAGAATAGGAAACTGGTGTGACAGCGGGGAATAACTTGGTAAAAGAAACTGTTGAAATCTTGATTTTTTTTTTTTCCTGTGCCCTTGTGTACTTGTATTGATACTAAAGTGACTCAGGCTATAAATTCAGTTTATAAGTAAAATCTGGACATCACACATTGATGGGGAACAGGGGAGACTAATTAGCCTTTAAAAGGGGGTGGAGAAAAGGGATCAGTAAACTATAAATGGGAATATAGACTGGTCCAGCCCTTATGGAAAACAGTATGGTGATTTCCCAGAATATTAAAATGCATAACTGTATAATCCAGCAATTCTACTCCCAGGTATCTACTCAAAGAATGCAAAAATACTTAATCAAAGGATAAGGGCCTCCCTGGTGGCTTAGGGATTCTCATGCATTCTCATGCTATCACAGCTGCAGTCTAAGTTCGATCCTCAGTGAGGGAGCTAACCCACAGATGATGCTGCAGGCCTCTCCTATCTCGCCTGCTGCTCCCCTTAGCAGTGTATTTCAGTAAAACTGCCTGTTTTGCTCCCCATTTTATCTCTGGTGAATCTTCTCATGCCCACCCCACCCCCCACACCTTTGGAGTACACTCCAGTTCTTCTATTCATTAAGAAATAAATAAATCTTAAAAAATAAATAACAAAGGAATATATGCATTCCTATATTCATTATTCATTGCAGTCCTACTTATGTAATATCCAAGTTATGGAAATAACCTGGGTCTAAGGATGCATAAATGAATTGGGAAGATGTTGGCTGTATATGACATGAACCCTTGGCTTTTTGACACTTGAGTCGAATTAGAGGGGATAAGTAAAATAAGTCAGAAGGAGAAAGACAAATACCAAATGATTCAATTTATTTGTAGAATTTAGAGAAACAAAATAAAAGATAGACAGAACCAAACCAATAACAAACCTTAAAAGTCTGACTGTGGAATTGTGGCTACCAAAGAGGAAGGGAGAGGGTGGAAAGTAGGATGTGCACAGGGCCTGATGAACTATGGAGGAAGAATTTGGGTGTCTTGGTGGTGGGTGTGGTGTGGTAACATATATCTGAAGGTGTGTGATTGATTCTATACCTCTGAATAATAAAGTATAGTGAATAAATGTTACTTCAATAAAAATAAGTTAATAAAATATATAAAAAGTAAAATTTTGTTTTTATACTTTTAGTACAAATTCATTTATTGTATTTCTCGAATACAAAACTAAAAAAAACCTATTTCATAGAATTGCACTATTTTAATAAAATAGCACTATTCCAATTTATGCATGCATATTCATCTTACAATATTTTATTTTCTTCTCCACTTATAGTAAGCCATATCTTAACATCTTCAATAGGTTCTTAGAAACGGTGACTTTAAGCTAAAGATACATAATAAAAACAGTTCCTCCAATAAGTCATGTATTTAATGACAATGTTTGTTTTTTTCTCATCATTGTTATAAGGAAATGATGTTGAACGAAATAAACATTCCAGGACAGCTTACTGTGTGTATTATTTCTGTGCATTAATTCAAGTCTTTCTATAACATGCCCTTGATCGTTTAATAGTTTGAGGATTTTGTTACATCCACATCCATAGACCTTGTGATTACTTTCCCTATATTTGTTTATTTTAATTAGATTATAGCAGGCAATGTAGTTGTATATACATATTATATACACGTGTGTGTGTGTGTGTGTGTGTGTGTGTGTGTGTGTATAATGTTATAGGAAAGGCCCTGATTTTTGTAGCTTCATATCTAGATACCTTATGAATTGGATATATCTGTTAGATTTAAGTCATCTACCTTTTATGATCTTATAATAATGCAGTATGCAAATAAAGCATTTTTTTGTTTTATAGAATCCGGGAATAAAATTTTCTTCTTTGATTGTTATATACTATCATACTGATCCTGTAGTCCAAACCAACATTAAATAAGATAAAGCTTACTTATTAATGGTATGTTTATTTTGTATCAGACTATAATAATATATCTATACATTCTCAATATATTCTTTTATTTCATATGGACAAAAATTTGTGCATAAGACTTGAAAATTTATCTAATGGAATGCTTTTTTCAGTTCATGTAGTATATTAAACTAATGGTCTTGCCTGTATGGAAATATTCTTGTATTCATAAAATAAAGTTAATCTTGTTGCTTAATTTCAAACACTAATAATGTACTTAAGATTTCAACTTAATATTCATTAGTTAAATTGAACTATCTTAATTTTTTATTAAAAATCTATTATATTACATATGTTCTACTTATATTCCATAGAATTCCTTATAATACTTAATTTAGTCTCTAAATTTCGAAGAAATATTTGTAGCAGCTACTATAATATTGCTTTCCATTTGAAATTAATTTCTCAGTAATCCTTTTTATTTCCCTTTTTTTCCTTTTTTTTTCATTTAATTTTCATCCTTTATATTACTATGTATCCCCCATAGGTTTCTCACCACTAATTCACCCATGAACCATGACCATAGTCACTTGTGCTCTTTTCTTCTCTATTATGGTCTAATTTTCCTCCCCCTCCCCTTTAATATGTCTCTTATTTGTGGTTGCCTGCTAGTTTTTGCTTTTGTTATGTTTTGTGTGCTATTTTCTCTTTCTGATTTCTCGTTTGGCTCTCTTATAGGTGATACCATTTGATATTTTCCTTTTTCTTTCTGACTTATTTCACTGAGGATGCTCCCTTCTACCTCCATCCATGTTGTTGATAATTGCATTAGTTTATCATTTTTGATTGCTGAATAGTACTCCACCGTATACATATACCACATTTTCTTGATCCAGTCATCAATTTTTGGGCATTTGGGTTGTTTCCATATTTTAGCTATTGTAATAATGCTGAAATAAACATAGGTGTGCATGTGACCTTTTGGATTACTGTTTTTGTGTCCTTTGGGTATATTCCTGGGAGTGTTATTGCTGGGTTGTATGGAAGCTTCATTTTTAGTTGTTTGAGAAACCGCCATACAGCTTTCCATGGAGGTTGGACCAGTTTGCAGTTTCACCAACAGTGTAGGAACGTTCCTTTTTCTCCACATCCTCGTTAACATTTGTTGTTTTCTGTTTTTTTTTAATGTGTGCCGCTCTTGTTGGTGTAGGGTGGTATCTGCTTGTGGTCTTTATTTGCATATTCCTGATTATGAGGGCTGTTGAACATTTTCTCATATGTTTGTCATTTGCACTTCTTCTTTAGAGAACTGTCTTTTAAGTTCTTCTGCCCATTTTTGGACTGGATTTTTTGCTTTGTTTTAGTAGAGTAGTGTGAGTTCTTTTAACTCAGAAGAGTATTGTCCTTTTGATACATAATTTTATTATACAACCATACATTTATCTCTGTTTTCTAAATATTTCGTTTTTTTCCAGCTAAGTGTAGATTCAGTCTATAACATATATTCTCAGAAAATCAATGAATTTTTAACCTTTATTAAACTTATGGAAGTTTTTACATTTTTAAAAGATTTTTAGCACTGATTTAAGTTTTGTGTCATTTTTTCATATATTAGATTAAACGATTTATTGTCTGTCTCTTTGTAATAAAAAATACTTCACAAAGTCTGTGCTTTTGTCTAGTTACATATATTAGTGTTTCCTTTTTCTTTCTGTATTTGTGTTTTTTTTGTTTGTTTGTTTGCTTTTTAAGTGCAATGTTGTTGCATCCATGATTTCCTTCCTGGTCCAATTGTTATTTAGCAAAAAAATAAAAATATAAAAGAGGAGAATAAAACTAAAAGTTTTTTCTTACAAGTTTGTCACAGCCATCAGAGTTTAACATCTACAAGCATATAGAACACATTTATACATCCACATGACTAAATATGCTAGTTTTGAAATGAGTAAGAATTTTCATTAAATCCTTTTTATATTCTTTCAAATAAGCAATATTTTAAAATTTTAATTAACAGTAATATATTAACTCAGAGATGCAAAATTCAGACTAATTACCCTGTAGATGATATTGCTCATATCCTTTGTATCTTTATTTTTGCCAATTAGATAGGCTTGCAGTAATTTATTTCCTTCTGTATTTAAAAATGATTTTTTATGGCACAGCTAAACATTAATCTGCTTTTCATTTCAAGTAAAATCTTTTGTTGTACTTAATTTTGAATGTATTTGTTAAAACTATACACTACCATCATTAATTTACTTATTGTAATTCCATTATATTAATATTGACAAACTTATTTAGTTTTTTCACATCTGAATGGTTTTTTTTTTTTACCTTTTATTAATTTTCTTTCTGATTTTAGGTTTTCCTTTTGCACAAAACTCCTACTGGAATTTTTTTTTTCATGTGAATCCCTTTGTCTGCTTAGATTTATACTGTGTGCTTATTGTATTTAGTTTCTTCGCAAATAATCAAAATCAGCAATAGTAGCAACAAAATTATCTTGAAAAAAGATATAGAAATAATTCTGGAACAAAAAAATGTCTTTTAATATATATGATGTATAAAATGACTCTCACTGATAGACAATGTCTCAGACAATGGGACAAGCACCTTTTCCAAAGCATTACTCAGAATTCTTCTCATCACTAGACTGAATCATATTAAGCATAATTAAAATGGACAGGACTCATACAAAGAATGAGGGACAGTGTTTTACAGGCAAGTAAATTATAACACTTCACTACTAATGAGCGTTATTGCTATAAAGTTTAATTTGTTAAGATTCTTTGATACAAATAAATGACATTAAACAAGGCTTAATGAATTGTGTTTACAAAATGAATTACCCTAATGAAGATTGGAATGAGAGAGAAAATGAAAGAAAGGAAGGAAGGAAAGTAGGGAGGGAGGGAGAAAGGGAGTAATTAAAAAAAAAAAGTATGTTTTAAATATTAAACCACGTTTCTGTTTCTTAAATTGTCTCATGCTGAACATCCATTAAGTTTTTGCAATCAGAAGAATTTCGTTTTAAAACTGCTTAATCTTAAGTTTGGATGTATATTGAGCAATTCTTGCAAATTGTGATTAGGCTAGAGGAAAATTTTTCAGTAAAATCATTTTCTGTGAGAATTTTACATCAGATATAAATTGTTATATAGTTAAAGTACATTTGTTTACTTTTATCCCCCATGAGTCTCCCCTTTCAGTTATAGAAAAATATGTCTAACATATGGATATTTTTAAAGGACATAAATATTTAGATGAAAAAGGAAAGAGATTCATTAATAACTGCAAGCAGCGAAACTTCAATTATCTAAAACCCTCAGGCATAGAAACATTCCTTTGGTGTTTTAGATATGTGTACCATTATTTTAAATTTGATTCCTTATTAGTTGTCTTCTTTATGCTAGGAGATAGGGAATAAAACATTAACAACTAGGTGTCTTGAATAATTAACAATAGTAAATAGCTGGTTGCATATTTTTCTAATATAAATGAGGATGAATCGAGCTTGAGAATGAAATATTGGCCCTAAATCTCATTTTAACATCATAAATACTCTATTTTGATTTAAAATAACATGTGACAATAGTTTTATAGATGTTTTCAAGTTTTTAATCTCTTAAAGACCTTGACCTAAAGATCTCTTATAAAATGTATATTTAGTCTCAGAGGTACACAAGAAAGTGTTATTGACTTATTTTGAAGATATTTTCACTACTTTCTTTTATACTCTGAAAATGTCCACTTTTTTTTCAATGTCATATTAAAAATCTTACACATCCAGTGATGGGTCATAAAATAGCTATTTTGAAGCTGTTTTTTTTAACACAGAAGTTAATCTTGGCAGTTTTTTCTAATTACTATAACATTCTGCATTTTTCTCAGTTACTTTAACAGCATTAGTCTTATTCTTACTCTTTATTCATAAGAAATGAAGATGGCTATTATATTTACTTTTAAATTAGTATTAAGTTGTTCTGAATTATTGGATATTTTCTTATAAAATACACATATGTGCTTTTAATTACAATCTCCTCATTCTCTAAAAAATTGTCTTTTCATGCAAGAATACAGAGATGCCTTGATTGACATTCCTGTTTTCTCCTTATTCCTGTAAGGGTGTAACCAGCAATGCTGACCATCATTTCTACAAGCTAACACATGGAGAAGTGCAGTGTCCCCTCCTTTCTCACTGCTGTCCTCACTAACATCCCTGTTTTTCAGAATGTCATCAGCAAGGCTATGAATTTACCCTAACATAAAAGAAAATGGAAAGACTGACCACTGAACACATTTTTTAACTGAAAGCAAGCAAATTTTATATTTTAATGTATGAATCCTTCTGTTTGTACAAATTGACTCTTCCTACAAAATGAATCAAGATGGAAAAGTTAATTATGTACATGCATCAGCAATGGGCACATACATTTCTGATGAACTTTTATGACTAATAATCTCCCCAATTTTTTTAGTATTGCTTATTAAAAAGTAAATAAATAATTAAATCATGATAAAATAATTATCACATAATTAATATAAAGTCAGAAATGTTTGTTTTGGGGTAGGAAGGCTGTGTTTCCTTATTTATACTGAGATACCATTTTTTAACCCAATATAGTAGCAAAAACAAAGAGTTTAATAACAGTATGTTGATGACTAGGTAGGAAAATGGCATGCGTTTAAGTGGAAGTATAAATTACTATAGTAGAGGACTTTCAGTTGTTTTTTTTTTTTTTAGAGATTTATTTATTTATGCATAAAAGCTGGGGTGTAGGCCAGAGGTGTGGGAGGGTGAGAGTAGGGAGCAGAACAGGCAGATCAACTGAAATACACTGCTGAGGGGAGCAGCAGGTGAGGCAGGAGAGGTCTGCTGCACCATGTGGGAAGCTCCCTGGCTGGGTATCGAACTCGTGCTGCAGTGGCTCTGCATAGCTTCATAGTGTTGCACCTTAACCTGTTGCACCACCAGGGAGGCCCATGGACTTTTAGTTCTTAAATTAGAAACATACCTATCCTTCGACCTAACACTTTGATTTATCATATTTGACATTCCAGATATTCTAACACGATATAAATTGTTTATCCAGTAAAGTTATTCATTAGCTCACTGAAACAGCAAAATACTGGAAACATATGTCCAATAATAGGCAAAATGTTAAATATATTTTGTATCTTTCTTACAAGATATGCTGAAGTGCCATAAAGTAAAAGCTTTTTATGAAAATTGTGAAACACATTTTAAGACGGTTTGTAAAAAAGAAAGCCAACCTAAACAAGCTATATAATTAATTATATAAATTATAAGAATTTTGTATAAGAATAATATCTCTGAGTTATTTATAAGAAATACTGGCAATTTGTGAGAAAGGAAAATCGGTGGTAGAACAGAGATGTGATGTAGTTCTTTTACTATATCCTTGGATTAGTATCCTTGGATACTATATCCTTGGATTCCCCTTTTGACTATTATAATTAATATGAAAAGTATAAAGGCAAATATTTTGGGGGCCTGGTATTTCTTTCAAAAATTTCTTTCAAAAATTCAGTATAATGTACAGTTGTAACATACAAGTATGTAATCTCTAAGTATGTTAAGTTGTGGCAGAAATATTAACAGTAACAATGAAATTAAATTCTGTTTAGAAAATCAAGAAATCCAGTCTTGATATAGATCTACGAGTTGAACTTTACTTAAATGAGAAGAAATTCTTTAATCACTGTCCCCACACCTCAAAATGGCATCATCTGTGTAGCATCCGAAGCGAGTGTTAGACTTGGATGTCTGAGTGATGTTTAAGGCAGTGTCTCACAAAGTATGTTCCACAAACCATCTGCATCAGCATTGCTTTGTAGGATATATCAAAATTAATATTTTGGAGCTCCAGCCCACACTTGCTGAACTTATGGATCTGTATAAGAGGCCTAGTAATCTGCATTTAACAAAATAGCCTAAGATGATTGTTATCCCAAAGTTCTAAAACCCCTGGTATAAAGATTGTGGACTGGAGAGGTGAAAATATAAGAAATATGTTTGAACTTCTTATCATATGGTACCTTTTTGCAGATGTTCACGTACCTTCACTTCCCCAGCCACACAGCAAAATGGACATTAGAACCCATTTTAAAAGACAGGAAAATGGGTCTTAGTTGTAGTGGGGAGAAATACAGGGGTGAGACCAAAGGCGTGGGGGGGTGAAATAATTCACCACAGACAAAGTGCAGAACAGGAAAGGCAGATTTATTGAAATATACTGCTACGAGAAGCAGTGGATAAGATGGAAGACGTCTGTGTGTGAAGAATTCTCTTTCATACCCTGTTTTCACAGGCATTCCTACTTGTGGTGGCGATTTGCACCGGTTACCTGCTGTGATGTCTGGTTTCCAGCACTAGCCCTTGACATGGAAACATGTCCTGGCCTCAGCTTCCAGATTCCTGGAGCTGGGCTGGTTTTTCTGGTCCTGGTGATGGGTCTTTTGCAAAAACAATGCTAAAATCCTCGGGTTGTGATCTGGTTGCTCTTTGAATTCTCTTCCAGTTTGCCTTCTTTCTTTTTGTTCTCTTGCAACAAATCTCATCAATAGTACTGCCAAAGTTGAGTTCTTTTTAAGCGAATGCAAAAATGAAGCTAGGGAAAGCATTAGAATTTTCCCATGTGAATTCCACTCACATTTCTAAGCCAATATATTTAAAAGATTAAATGAAAATATCCCATCTACTGTTATCACACTCTGCTGTCTTCACCGATGTGAACTGAGAATAAGAGATGGCAGCTTTTCAATGTATTGCCTAGATTCCTCTGGCTTCTAGTGCTCCCGTCACTTCTATTTCCTACCACGCTTCTGTGATAAAGCGAGAAATAATATTCTGAAATGCCACTAGCATTCAAATATAAAATATGCTGTCCTCTACAATTAGCATATTTTTCTGATAGACCAAATGTTTACAATACAGTGATTTATGGGTCCAGTAAATACATATACAGTTGCCTGGATTTAAGAAGGATATGTAGAAAGTTGACTTTGTGTACTAATAAATGCCGAAAGGTACACTCGGTTAAGGAAATTATGTATGGAAGATTCCGGTTATAAATTTCTGTTTCATTTTCTGAGTTGAATACCTTATGTGTCTGTATAAATTGCTAAGCAGAAAATAGGCTGAGAGCATTAAAACTTTAGTTAACTCTATTTCCTCAGGTCTATATAATTTTAAACTTATTTAGGACAATAGCCCATTTGTTTTATAAATCACAGTGTTCATTGCAATATCTTTCAAGCTGAAAGCACTAAATCACTTTATATTACTGAGCCCTGGAAGAATGCAGCATTATAGCTTGGCAGGCAGAACATGTATCAGTGTGATATTGATCTAACCAGGAAAAAGAAATGCTGTGCTGAATGGACTCCGAACTGGAAGGGGTGTTATCTGCAGGCTGCAGTGTTTGTACAAATCACATATTGCTTGTGGTGAGGTCGTACTACTTCTTTTTTTTTTTTTTTGCAGGTTTTATATGATTTTAGTGGCAGTTGTGGCCATTTCTTTAATCTGCAAGGTTAAAAAAGTTTGTTGAAGAATGTCTGGAGATAATTATTTCACATTGTGAGTAGCTCATTTTTCTGCAAAGAATGGGTTAAAGTAGGGTGTAGGTAAAACGTTCCACTTTTGAAGTAGAGTTTATAGACAGCTCTACATCTGTTTCATTTAACCCCACCGGACACTGCTGGTGATTTGTATTATCCATACCAAGAGTAATTCAGTGATGGATGATTGACAGACAGGGGGAGGATTCTGGAAGATGCAAGTGAAGTCATAGGAGTAGGGGACTGGTATGTCAAAATGAGAGAAAATGTGGTAAATGTTTCATAATCTACACATGTATTAAGTCATCACACTATAAACCTTAAACTTATACAGTGTTATATGTCAATTTTATCTCAGTAAAACTTGAAAAAATCTGTAAGGAAGAAAAGCATCTGTCATGTGAGGAAAAAGAAAGAGGATTTGATGGAACATGTCTTCATCTAATCGTTTAAGAATTTGTATGTTACAATTTTACACTTGGCATATAAGCATAGAATGGGGCTGCTATACTCTTTCCTGTTTCTGAGAATAGGACAGAGAGGAGATGCATACATGTGGTAGCTACATTTCTTTTACTAGTGTAGCTGTAGGTGCCTGGTGAGTTCTCAAAAGTGTTTATTAACGGTATAAATCAGCAAACAAATCTCCCTCTTAGCTTTAAACTGTGCTATCTGTACCTGCCTAACTTACGATAGTTTATATTCAGAATTGTTCTTTTTTGTCAAGTGTTTCTGTGGGTGTGGGCTCAGAGATTCTTCATGGTGACCTCAAATCCCACAAATTCTGAAATCAATTATGCTGCCTGCCATGTATGTGTCAAGTAATGACTAGTTGCTACCTTTCCATCACTTTATCCTATTTCTAAATTAGATCACCATGCCCACACACATTATCTTGGTGCAGTGTGTAAATTGTGCATTGCTATAGAAAGAGCGCCTTGTTTTCACTTGATTCTTTGAACCCAGGTACTCCATGACACTGTGCTATTTTTGCAAAGTGCTGACTGATGTCACCTCTTCAGACAAAAGGAGCCTGCAGGAAGCCCAAATAGAGCATTTCCTCTTGGATTGAGACTGAGGGGGTTTCTTTTTCCTCTCATGTCACACTCTTCCTGGACTGCTTTCAATCCTTTAAGAACAGATGCAGGAGCATATTTACAAAGCAGGCCTGTGACAAGCAGACACCCACCAGGCCTGTGATGTACCCATCCTCCTCCACGGGCAGGCTGCTGCAGCAAACCCTCTCATGCATTGGCTCAGGCAGACAATGAGACTCCATAGGAGGAGCAAATCAGGATGCAAACTGCCTATGGTGACTTCTCATTTAGGGGGTGATATATCTACAGTCTGGGATAGTAAACCCATGGAGTGGGCTCTTCTCTTCACCCCTCCTCTGTTCTGTGTTACGGTTTGTCAAATACAGCTGCACACAAAGCTAGGGAAAGCTGAACTGCCATTTGGCTGCAAAACTCAGACAAACTTTTCTTTTTATTAAATAACTATACCAGCAATATTAGAAACATTAAGAAATATAGAGATTATCTATGTTTAGAATTAAAGAGCTCAAACCATGTTTTGTGAACAGGACTTTGTCAATGTGCTTGGTCATAATTGATGGGCTCTTTTAAGTGTCATATGTAACCTCCCTACTGGTAAATGAGGAGCTGAGGTCTTCTTTCTTTCTTCTTAGCTGCTGCCAGGTGTTATATTAAAATGAAAATAAATCTTAACATGAACTCTTCCTTGCTATAATAAAGAGAGTTATTGGTCCCAAGTTTTCTTTTCCCTGTGGTAGTGTAGTTATAGGCATAACCTTGTCCTGACTTCACTGTGGGTGGATGGTTGGAATATGTCTCTGCCTTTTGATTCGGGGTTTAGATGTGTAATTTCATTCACTCAGCAGGGTGTTTGCAGATAATTAGTAGAGACATATATGAGATTGTGTGTATAAATTTACTTTCTTGGTTTTGCCATGATGACGAAGAGATCATCCTTCGGGTAGATGCTGCCCCTCTAGTAATATGAGACCACAAATTAAGATCCAAGAAGCACAGGGTCAACTGACATGCAAATGGCCCATTGCTCCATAACAGGAAAAGAAATAACTTGCTGGTCACTGAAATATTGAGCTTGTTTTTTTTTTTTTTTCATAATATTGGCCAATAGTTGTTTGATAAACACGTATACCAACCTTTGCTAGCACATAAGCACAAAGGAAATCATATAACCAATACTTTTGGGTACTTCACCAAGCATGCTGTAGATATGAAAGTATTTTCAGGTCAGGAATCTGTTAACCTTACTCGAATCCAGAGACAGAAGATTGCCCATATGTCAGAAACATAATGCTGGGATCATATCTTTATCCTACCTGTGTGAGACTGGCGTAAGTATATGGAGTTATATTTTACCCTATTTAGGCTGAAATATTTTAACATAATTTATAGAAAATATAATAGTACCTGTCTGTCTGTCTATCCACAATCCAAGCAGGCCTTTTTTACACAGTGAGTGTGTAAAATGGCTATTCAAACTGATTCTAATAATGAGCAGTCCTATGCCCTTTATAATTTTTTGATCAAAGCATTAAAACACTCCTAATCTCAGTAAGACATATTTTATTTTAAAACATTAAAAATTTAACTGTTTTATTTGTATTAAAAACCTGGATAATATCTAATATCAGGTATCTTTAACAGGGCTTACCTTTCTCTAATCAAATAACTTATACCATGAAATGAATGACTTGTCTATGTCTTTCAAAATTACCATATTCCTTTTTAAGTTTGGATGAGTATCCCACATTTTTTCCTTTGAGTTATCAGTGGTGTGAAAAAATCCCTGAGTCCTCTTGTAATATAAAGTTGTTTTTTTGCTAGCCTCACTTCCTCTGGAATATTTTCATCTTTTTTATCACAACCACTTTCCATATTATGTCAATAATATGTTGTCACTGAATCCCTCTTACTGAATAATAGTCTCTTAAATGGCAGAAGTGTCAGTGTCCCCCGGTCAATAATTGCTCATAAACATTCATTTATGTTCAGTTTGAATTTCACCTCCAACTTCATTATTTTTTTTCTTTGTTGAATTTTTGTCTTATTAACCATTTCCCTTTATAGATTTTTGTTTTAAATAACACATCAGCTTATCACTGGGAGATAGGGATGCCACACATTTTGTTGTCTGCTCATGAACTGACATATGCACAGTGACCACTCACTGACAGGTTTTGAAAGAAGTTTTATGATTCTTCATTGATTGTGATGTGCATGTGTTATTCACATAGCTATTTGTGGGCTGAAGTGCTAGCAGGTAAATGAATACTTTATATTGGGACAGTTGACATCTTGGGGTAACTGAAATTTGAAATTTGAATTGATCTCTGTTGGGAGATTATTGTTATTTAATGAAACTGAAATCCATGCATATTGAAATGGTACAAAGTGAGGATGAACTATGTGTGTGTGTGTGTGTGTGTGTGTGTGTGTGTGTGTGTACATTAAACCTGGATAATATCTAAATCTCCTTTGTTCTTATAAACAGATTTTTGACTAGACTCTATACTTTGTAGATCCTAGGTATAGCAATTGGAATTTGTAACTAATCCCTCAAAATCTGTAGCCCCTGCCTGTCAAATTGCAGATCCTCAAATTTTTGCCCATTGCTATCACTCTTTGAGTCCCAGAAGTCAAAGAAGCATTGCCTTTCATAGCTTGTCTAGACCTTCCTGCTGTGTCTACCCCAGTTGTTTTTCTTGGTGTACCTCTTGTTTTTTGTCAGATAGCTGTTTGCTCATCCAGAGGGGTTGACCTTCTTTTGCCTCCTTAATTCCCTGAGGCTGCCTGTTCTCTCCTCATCAATGTCTAGACTCCTATAGCTATTATCTTCATTGCCTGTGTCTTAATGCTCTTTAATCTGGTTTAACATATCTCATGGCAGGTTAAAAAAGAAAAAAAGCACATGGGGAAGAAAAAGGTGCACCCAAATTATGCAGCTAATAGAATGTAGATTCCTGAAACTGAATCACCATTTAGAGTTGCAGTTTTGAATATAAAATGTATTCATTAAAAAATAAAATCCCTTTGTAATGAGGGGAAATATTATTTGCATTTCATATTGAGTACATGGTCTCAGAGTCTTGCTTTGTCTAAGTGAGAAATAAAATTAAAAACAGCGTGCCAATTAGGAAGAAATAACTCGGATATGTATTTTCCTGGCAATATTCACTCATGACAGTTAGTTTCTTCTTATCCTATTCAGTATCTTCTAGATGCTTGTTATTCAGACAAAAGAAAAATCACTGGCCAGCTCCTAAATGCCACAGTTTAAAATGCCTGTCGAAAATGAATTTGTTACCTTATTTTTACAAGGGCACTTTGTAATGCAAAAGGGCAAAATACCATGCTTTCCTAGGAAATATGTGTTAAGGAGACTAAACCAATATATTTTTTTTTCTTTTTAAGATAGCCTAGTGTTGTTCTTCTCAAAGAAAGGGTGGCTAATGTCACCTCCACTCTATTTTTCAGACATTTAATGACAGCCATCTTATCCCAGAGAGTAAACTGTAAATACTAGCTGCCTACTCATAGAGGGGCAAAGAAAGGCAAAGAAAGACCTCCTGTTGCCAGCTTTTGAATAACTTGTTATTTATCCTCACCCCAAGGGCAGTTTGTATTTGAGCACTTACAGTGTATGGAACAGAGGAGCCCAGTGGTGACCTGTCAGTCACTAGGCTAGAGTTCTCCTTGGAACTCCCTCCAGGTAATGGGGGAATCTGTGTAATAGGCAGAGTACTCTGAGACAGTAGAATCCTCAGAGCTTTGGCTAGACTTGCAAAGCTTCTTGGCCTAACCTCTGATCCTCACAACCAAAGGAACCGTAGGAACTGTGAAAACCAACAACCCCACAGCGGCAGCCCTGGGAAAGGCTGGCAAGAGGAGAGATACATAATACCAGCCAATGAGATGATCCCTGGAGACACCAGAAGAACAGCAGTCATGGAATGAGGAGAGAATAAAATCTCGAGACGATCCCCAAATTACCAGGCCAGTTTTATTTATGCCAGCCTTTTTTTTTTTTTTGGTGGGAGTGGGGGTCCATGTGGTCTCTCTCAAGTTCTAAAAGAAGTGGCTAAGTGGGCTGAGCCAAATAGAACAGGTCAACCCAAATCAATTATCTTTGGTCTCAGTTGTGTTCAGGTAGTGATTCTACTTTCCTTTTGGTGGCAACTGTGAACTTAATTAAGAGACGTGCAAGCGCTTCCCCACCTGGGTGAATTTGGGCATAGTTATCACCAAACTAACATTTAAAAATATGCTTCAGTAATATGTAGAATATAGAGAAACCAAGCTAAAGGTCATAGAAGGATAAACTTAAAACTTGCCCTTGAAAGCTGACTGTAGAACTGGAATACCAAGTGAGGGGGAGGGGGCAAAGAAAAGCACTGTGGGGCCTCCCTGGTGGCGCAGCAGTTGAGCACTGTGCTGTGGAGCTGTCAGAAGCTCACAATGCAAGTTCCAGGCGCAGCTGGGGAGATTCCCACATGGTGCGGCAGACCTCTCCTGCCTTGCCCGCTGCTCCCCTCAGCAGTGTATTTCTGATCTGCCTGTTCTGCTCCCCACTCTGTCTCTGGTGAACCCTTTCGCCGCCCCATGCCTCTGGCCTGTACCCCAGCTTGTATGTATAATTAAATAAATCTTAAAAAAGAAAGAAAAGCACTGGGAGGGAGGGAGGCCTAATGGTCTGTGGCGGTGAAGTGTGGGCCTGTTGGTGGTGGGTACACTATGGTGGTAGTCTGATGGGGATATCCCAATGTTATCTCAGTTCAAAATAAACACAAAATAATTTAAAAAATATAAATAGTATCACATTCATAAGTGTAACGATGCTCAAAACACATACTTCTATTATAAAGATAAAAATACCCATTTAATTAGAATGTACTTCAAAAGTAACCCTTTTTGATTTAGATAAAAATTATCTGCATATTTTTAAAAAAAGGAACTGAAGCATCCAGGCATCCAGATTGGGGCCAGGGGTGGAGGAACGGAGGGAGGGCTAAGAATGAAAAGGGAAGGAAGCACAAGGGACTATGGTGGGGAGTATGGGTGATAGGTGGTGGATGCACTAGTGGTGATACCTGAAAGGGGACCCTAATATCAGTTACCTCAATTTAAAAAAAAATGGGCTTCAGATTACAGGGAGAGGAAAAAAAAATCATCCTTCAAAAGGCATGAATAGTATGCATTTTTACTGCAAAGCAAAGGAGAGTGGAGCAAATATAGAAATATAGTAAACCAAATATAGAAAGAAAGGAGTCCAAAGGAGAGACCGGTAAACCCTCATCACTGTGGGTTTCAGGAACTGTCAGGATGCCTCAGAAACATAGCAGAAGAAATTGGAATTAGCTTGCACTGATTTTTTCACTTGACAAAGCTGTTACAACTTGGACAAGTTTCTCACCTGTCCCTCAGATTCTGAGGGAAACAGGATAAAGCAATTTGGTACAGCGTTTCTAAGGAGTATAATGCAAGACTGCTGTTGGAATATGCTTAAACCACCACTGCCACAGTTTCT
>PVIJ01021942.1:0-17336 GCA_004024925.1 Scalopus aquaticus
CATCCATCCATCCATCCATCCATCCATCCATCCATCCATCCATCTGTCCTTCCATCTATATACAGCCTTGCATATAATCACATTTCCTTCCTTCCTTCCTTCCTTCCTTCCTTCCTCCCTCCCTCCCTCCCTCCCTCCCTCCCTCCCTCCCTCCCTCCTCCCTCTCTCCCACCTTCCCTTTCTCCCTTCCTCTCTCCCCCTTCCTTTCCTTCCTCCTTGCATTCTGCTGGCCCTTGCATAGGAACCATCAGAAGTTAGGTTGACAAGATATATGCTCTTCTGAAAAGAACAAAACTCTTGAAAGAAATTGTGTGTGTATATGTACCAGGTGGATGGGAGTGGGGGCAAAATCACTATCAAAAATTCTCATTGAAACTAACTGCATGGTACTAAGGCACTGAGACCATTTTTAGCCAGGGAGTCCCTTGTCCTTCACCTCTACACCAACACAGCCACTTAATGTTAGTATGACTCAAGTCTCAAGTCTAACATCTTTCTCACCCAGCCAATCACCCTTCCCCTGCCACCGTGTCCCTCACACAGCAGGGAGGAGACATGGTCTCATGAGATGAGGGGCCAGAGGGCTTTCCCTTTTTCATTTCCTCTACCCTTAATGATGGAACATTTGCTAAACTTCCCCTTCTGCCAGCGTCCCATCGCCCAAATATCTATGACTTGGAGACCTCCGTTCCCCAGTTGCACGAAAGGAGTTTGCATGGAACTAGATGTGAAAGGGACGCTTCCGCGGTTCCAAGTGCTTGGGGCACACGTCACTTTTGTCGAAACCCCTTAAAGAGAGCACCTGGCAAAGTGCTCGGCGGGAATGCGCCCTGCCTGCTTAACACCCGCTCTCCTCTCTCCATGTGGGCCAGCCCAGCACGTGGCGCAGGTGGGAGACCCGGAGGCTGCTGGTGGCAGCTGCTACCTTGTTGCCCTGCAGATGCCCGGGGCCCTAACTGCCTTGTACCTGCAGCTGTCCTCACCCCTTCACCCAAGGGCTTGAGTGTCTTCCCAGAAGCGTTGAGTGGGAGCTGTGGGCTAGCTGGTGAGAAAGGTCACTGTTAAAGGAGAATAAAGAAATCCAGACCCAGGGCTGTGTGTCTGGTGGAGCATAAGAATGCTGATCAGTAAGCCCCTAAAACACCCCAATAAATCCCTTGCTGCTTGAGGTAACTGCAACTGCAAGAGTCTGTTTAGCTGGAACCTCTAAGGCCCTTATAATATATTTTCTTTTTAAAATAGCCGTAAGTATACCGGTCATGTTTTCCCTGTCAAATTATAAACTTGAGGTAGGTTCCAATTCAGAGTCCTTTCTAGCGTCTGATAAGAATTTGTTAGACTAAAGAGAGAAAGGGAATGAGGGAGAGTAAGAAGGAAGGAGGGAGGGAGGGCACTGGTGGTGTTACTTGTGACCTGCCTCACTCTACAAGTGATGGGGGGAGGTGGGGAGGAGGTGGGGGGCAGCTGAGATGAGGGTGGAGGAACAGTTAGTTATTGGCTGAATTTTTTGAAGAAAGGCGGGACAAGCCTTTGATTCAGAGCAGAGTTTTGTTTTTGGAGAAATTAATTTGATGGATATTTTTGGAAGCTGAGAAAATGGAAGTTTATGTCACCGCCAAGTCTGCCTCTTTCAATTTGGCAAATACAGATTTCTTCACCCCATTTTGGGCTTCAGATGGCACTGAAATGAGCAGCGCTGGCTGTGCCTGCTGCCTGGCTGCCGGTTCATGCGGTTCCCCAGGACTCAGCACAGCCCCCAAGCCGAGGCCGCCTGCTCTTACCCAGATGGCCGATAGAGGGCTCCCGAGAATATTGAGCAAAACTGGGTGCAAGTTACCACTGAGAGGTTCCACTATAATGGCAGTAGTTTCCATGGTTACAGAACACACTAACGTTCTGGACTCATGATAAAGGTGCAGTGGAAGAAGTTGCTACATTGGAAGAAGCTCAGATTAGATTAGTTTGTGTACATATACTCACGTGCTGGATATGTTATCGTTTTAATTCTTTTGACTACATTAACTTGGGGAAAAAATCACTTAATTTTGCTAGGCCTCAGTTTTCCTCCCTACAAAAATAATGGCTAATACTGAGATAACTATTGTCTGACTTTCTAAGACCTTTTAACATATAGCTTCCTATTACACAATTTACAGGAACCCCACACAGGAACAGTCTGAAAAACATGACTTACTCAATGGAAAAGAGTTAATCCCATTCCCCAACACAGGCCTAACAAAATGCTGGAGTGATGGTTAAGAGAGGGAGGGCAGTCTCTGATGACCAGTGAGCAGTGAACGCTAACAGTAGCTGCAACCATAGACTTAGACTGAGACCCCACACTATATTTACTGACACTTTGCCTCGGAGTCGCAATTTCTTCATCTGTAAAGTTGAGATAAACCAGATTGCCTTCCCTACTCCAAAGTGTGAAGGTCAGAAAAAATAATACAATGGCAATGCTTTACCTACTACTCTGTGTCACACAATTGTCTAGCTATTAATAGATGTCACTCACCTTCGCGGTCCAAATTTTAGTGACATAGGATGTGTGAATGCCTTTAGTCCTTTCTTTCCTGAACTGAACATCCCTTATACACCACATCATAACCATAGTTTTTCTTGGTAATCTTTCAACAGAAAACAAATGAGAGAAGAGATACAGAAAGCGCTCTGAGGTGTAGAGGGGGGAGTAAATTTGCCTGTGTTACAACAGGAGGAGCGTTCAAGAGACTGAGCAAGGCCAGGTGCTTGTAGCCAATATTAGGACTATGTTTAAAGCAGGAACTAATTGGTCTGTATTCACTGAGTCATTCATATTGTTGGCTTGAGGTTCTTGGAACACAGATTTTGTAATTGAGAATAGAACTGGTGTTGCAGTGGGCCTGTGTCTCTCTCCATTCCTTCAAGCATGTGTTGAGATGTCCCTACTTGTCAGACAACATGTTAGATGCAGGACACAGAGCAGAGATTGGCAAACTGTGATCCTTCCCTTCAAGGAACTGTCAACACAGCCTGTCACTTAGTAAGTGATCCAGAGCAGGAGCTAGATTTTTGCTTTTGTTTTAGGATAAATGAGATGTGGAAGTCCAGGTGGCAGGGTAGTGGTTAAGAACTTTGTATTAATGGAAAAGGTCTGGAGTCAGACAGCCTGAGGTCTAAACCTAGATCTGCTCAGGAAACCTGCTTTGTGCTTGAACAAGTTATTTGGCTTGTCTAAACCTTGGTTTCCTTTTCTGTAAATTGAGTTAATGCTGCCTCCTTGAAGACTGGCTGTAAGAATGAAATGAGTAGATGTGTGTAAAGCACACAGGAAACCTGCTGTGCACAATATTGATTATTGGTGTCAGCATCTTTATCAGAGACAGCCACAGTACCAACTCCTGGATTTCACCAGCCAGACACTGGGGTCACAGTTCAGAGAAGGGGGCACTTAGCAAGGGCTTTGTAGGCCCACTTAAAGGATGAGATGGTTGATAGGTAGGAGGAATAGCTCATTCCAGAGGAACACAGAGACAGAGATGTGAACAAGGTATGAAGCAGGAAAAGATGTGGCAAGTGCTGGAATGGTGAGACATTCATTTTGTCATGAAGTGAAAGCTCATGTTGTGATCTGCTAATGTATTCATTCTGACTTTGAAATTTCCATAAAGATATCTTGCCATGCCTCTCTGTGTAGGAAATTGCCTCAATTATCCTAATGTGTTGCTGGTCTGAATTGGAAGACAGTTACGTGAAATCTTGAAGAGGATGAAATTTGTCTTCTGGAATTCTCAGCTACTTTCCCCTCTGCCCATTTTCTGTCTCGCTGCTGCTTCCCACCCAGCCTAGTCATCCAAGATCTCCAAGTGCTTAAAAATACTTTAATGCATTTTCTTGATATATTAATTAATGTTAATATATGTTTATTGAGGAGAAATTAGAACATACATAAAAACCCCTATCACCTTTGACCCTCATGGTATTGGACCCAGCTCTCTCTCCTGACCCCCAAAAAAAAAAAAAAATCCTACATTTTTAGCAAAGGAGCTAATAAGCTAACTTTAAGTATCCTTTGCTTTTTGAATAGACATTGAAATTCATGGTAAATAAACTGGAATTTCCAGCATCCATTGGCATATAGAGTAGTGAGTTGTGGTGTTAAGGGTGTTACCAGTGTGTACTTAAAAATAAACAGTATTTTATCAAACACTTACACATAAATATTGCATTTTTTTTACTTGAAAAAACATTTTTATTGAGAAATAATAACATGTGATGAGCTACACATACTTTCAGTGTATAGTTGGATGAGTTAGGATAATTGCATGCACCTACACAACCACATTCCCGTCAGAGCATACATTTCCATACTCCGGGAAGATCCCTCCTGCCCCTGTCTCCAGTCCTCCCCACAGAAACAATCACTGTTATTTTTTCAACATAGCTTCATTTTGCCTGTTCTAGAACATCATGTAAATGAAATGTTATAGAATGTGCTTTTTTATGTCTGTCTTCTTTCACTTAGCATAACATCTGGAGAGTGATACATCTTAATTTTTGCTGATGAATACTACTCCATTGCATAATGAAATTACTTGTAATTCTATTGATGGACATTTTTGTTATTTTTAATTTGGAGCCATTGTAGCACATTCTTACACACGTCTTTAATGTTCTCTCACTAGCTGTTTACAATTTGATGATGTCCCTTGGTGTAGCCTTCTTTCTGTTTCTCTTGCTTAGGATTCATTGAACTTCTTAGATCTTTGATTCATGTTTTTCACCAAACTTGGGAAAACATTTCCTAAACATATTTTTCCAAGTCAAACTTTCTTCTCTTTCTATTTTTAAAAAAGATTTATTTATTTACTTATACATAGAAGAAGTAGGGTATAGGTCAGAGGTGTGGGGGATGAGAGGATTCACCAGAGACAGAGTAGGGAGCAGAAGAGGTGGATTTACTGAAATACACTGCTGAGGGGAGCAAAGGGTGAGATAGGAGAGATCTGCTGCACCACACTTGGGTTAGCTTCCTGGCCAGGGATCGAATTCAGGCCCTAGCAGTGATAGTGCTGAGAGTTAACCCCTAGGCTACCAGGGAGACCCTCTTCTCTTTCTATTAAACATATTAATATATGTTACACTGCTCAGGATTTCCTCATAGATCACGGAAGGTCTGCTTTTTCTTATCATCTTTCTCTTTCTGTTTTTCTCCACTTATAATCTGGATAGTTCCTACTGCCTGGTTTTCCAATCACTGATCTCTTCTTCTACAGTGTCATTTATTGTCAAGCCATTCCATTGAAACTTCCATTTCAGATAATGCATGTCCCTATTCTAGAATTGCCATTTGGCTCTGTGTTTCTTTTTCTTTTTTTTTACTTACCAGTTCTTTCTTGTGATTCCTTCTGTGGAATTATACTATTTTAAAGTCATTGATTGCTAATTAATTCTTCTATATAATTTATTGTCTACTAACATTTCTCCTGGCAGTGGATCACATTTTTGGATTTCTTTGCCCATCTGGTAATTTAATATTATATGCTGGACATTACTGATGATGCATTATTTATTTATTGTATTTTGTTGTCTTCCTTAATAGGTAGTTGAATGTTGATCTGACAACCAATTCATTTATTTGTGAATTAGTTTGATTCTTTTGAGGCTTGTTTCTATTATTTTTTTCATATTTATTTTCTTACATTATAGTTTATTTTGGGCAGTATTTGATTTCTTCCTTCAGGTGTAGTCCCCATGGTTCTCCTACCACTATAGCATCCATCCATGATCCATCACCATAGTCCCTTGTGCTCTCGTCTTCACTCATATGATGTCTTCCCCTTCCCTTCCCCTGCTGTATGTTGAGGCTAGTTTTTAAACTTTCTTAGGGAATACCTTAGTGTAACCTTTAACCTAGGGCTAGCTTAGGCTTGCTCTCAAGACATGGACTTCCTGGTGTCCACATCGAATTAGCTGTGGTTGGTGAGAATCCTGATATACTGTGCAGCTAGTCCTTTGCAATCTCCAGTATGTTGGGATATGATCTCTAGTAGATAAGGGGAAATGATAGTCTGGTAATTTTTCTTTCTCTAGTAGATGGTGTTCTTGGCTATGTGAAGTCTTACCCTGCACATGTGCTGTGCAGTATTCAGTCAGACTCAAGGGAATGTCTATGTAGGTTTGTTGATTATTTTCTTTACATAGCTCCCTCCTTTCTGGCATCATATCCCACAAATTTGAGTCTCCTCAGTAGCCTTAAACCCAATATCTCTCACCTGGGTGTATCAAGACCATATTTGAGCTCCCTCTTGTGCCAAAATCCAACAGGTGCCTCTACATGGAAAACGGAGTCAATTGCATAGCTCTTCTTATCTGTTCCCTTTTCTCAGGGGGTTACAGTTCTTTCTTTTTTTGTCAAATATCTGAAATAGTGATTTCATATGTATATTTCTGATTTTATAAATGTTTGTATTAGAACTTATAGCTCTGTAGCGATTATTCTATCTTGACCACATAAAATAGTTCTACTAGTTCAGTTTGCATGACTGTGGATAATCTAGGATCATCTTGTTAATAACCCATGGAAAGACTGAGACAATAGCAACATTTCTCAGCTTTTAGTTTCCCTAACCAATCACACAGTCTCCTGAAGAAAATGTCTGTAGTTAGATTATGGGGATAAATTGATACTCTTGGAAATTAAGCCCTAGATCATAGCAAGCCAAAGATCTTGAGGTTCCAGGCTCTGATTTACTGCTGTGGTCATTAATGGAGTTAACCCTTGGGTGCTTTTAGTTGGATGGGACTATGAAGCTAGCTCAGAGCAATGAGTTGTTAACAGAAGTGATGTGTGTTAATTCTGAGTGAACATCTATTGTTGGTTGAGTCTTCTCGTTTTCATTTTATTCTATCTTGGTAACTGACAACGTCCAAGATGATGGCCCTGTCAGCCTGAAGTCTCTGAGTAACTAAGTCACCTTAGTGATCACTTTTTAACTCTCAATGGACAGGTAACATAAGAAATAATCCTGGCATTTTGGGAATATTATCTTTTTACAGTATGATTTAGCCTATCCCAAATGAGAAAATTTTGGTTTAAAAAATACGATTATATTAAGTTGGGTCCCCAGAAACATAGCCTAGGATGAAAAGAAGTGCTTCCGGTGGTGTTTGCTAGGGGAGTGGGGGAAGTGGGCTAGGGAAGGGAAGAAACTGTTAAGGTATGCTCTCAGACCAAATTACCTCAAATGGTGTGCTGAAGCCTGATCTTGCAGGGGGATTCTAGAACTTCAGTTATGCCTTAGTGTTGTCCCAACTCAAGGCAAGGGAATCAGGCTTTTTTATGCTCACATCCAGCCAAGGTTTGGGAGGGGAGGCTGATGTCTGTGCAAGGAGAATCAGTGGAAGGAGATGCCAGGGAGTCTAGATGAGGGACCAGCATGGTCCTCACAAGGGAGGAAGAAAAATCTCTGTACCTTCATTTTCAGTTCCATATAGAGGGAAGACTCATTATTCTTTATCTCTTATAAAATGGCATGGAATAAGTACACTCTGATATTATTTGGGCATAGGAGTGCTGGTGGTTACAGGAAGCGCAGCTGGAAAAGCCCCTTCCCCTTATGTTAGTCTGTCTTGACTGCCAATGAAGACTTCATAATAGAGCCACTGAATTTCCCCTTCTCCACAACTCTTTCTGTTTTATCCTAGTTTCTCAGACTCTGAATCAACTTAGAGCAAAAGAAAGCTTGAAAATTTACCTTCAACTCTTGTTATTTGTTATTTGCTGACTGCCAGCGGGTGCTCAGACCCTTTTTGCTGCACAGGAAGACATGGGTCACAGTTACTTGTTTCCTTGTGTCCACTTGATTTACCCTCCCTCACCAGCTCAGCCTGAGTGATGGCTGCCTCCTGATTTGGCTTAGATTGCTAAGCTTTGGGGAGCTTGTCTAACGGGGAGACTTTCTTTACTGAAAAATAAAAAAAACAAACCTGAATGAGTTACACTGCCTTTGTGCTCTTTTGAAAGGTAAAGCAAATGGAATTTTGCCTGGTAGGGTTTGGAGGTGTGCGTTTCTTTTGCTATAGTCAATGGTACATCCAGTGCTGAAGGCTGATCACGGAGCACTGGTCTTTGTGTGGTTTGGTGTGAGTGATGTGGAAGAGTTTTAGGTGCAATAAAGTGGTTTGGGACCTATTGTCAGTGCAGAAGTAGAGAATCATACTCTCTTTATCTTTCCCTTTTTTTTGTCCTCTCCCCTGACACCCCTTTTATTTGGTAACACTGTCAACAAAGTTTTCCTGTTGTATTTTCAGTTCTTCATCTTGATTTTTAACGTGATAGAATGTGTTATGTTGACATTAAAGCTGCTATCTAAACAACTTCATTATTGACTTTGGAAAATCTCTACTGAGCCCTCCCAATCTATTTAGTTCCTACATGTTTGCTTTGCCCTAATTGCTTAGAGTGGGTCCTTTCCCTGGAATTTTCTGCCTCTAGCTCTGTCAACTCATTTACCAAAATAACTTGTCAAATCAGTTGAGAAAACTGGTGAGATCGTCTATTTAGCTAACTCAGCTGAATTTTCCACTTTTTTTCACTAATTAGATGGGTAACATGTAGACAATAAACATACCACGTGACGAGCTCCCAGTCAGAAAGATGGCTTCTTTTCACATTGTCCCTCACTTGGCCGGGAAGTCAGTGGTTCTGACCTTATCAGTGACCTTGCTGGACACATTACTTAATTTCACTAGTGTTTTGGTGTTCTATATTCGTAATGTAAATCTTAAGATAATTTTAGTAATATATCAAACATATATATGGTCCCTTGCAGTTTACAAAATACCTGTGTATACCTGCTTTCCTTTTATTTGCCTGACCACGTGTCCTGTGAACTTTGTGTGATGAAAATGGTGCTCTCTGGCTTGAGAAAATGAGGGCTGGTTCAGGCTGGGAAGTGCAGTTGATATTGCTAATGACAAAGCTCATAAGGTTCTCTAGAAACCATGTAACTAAACTTTAAAGGACAACAGCTCCACTGTCTAGAGCGGGAGGGTGTAAGTGGTGCTTATAATTTTGTGAGAAAGAAGGTGTTGCATGTCCCTTCCCTGTAGGGAACACCTTTGGGATCATGTAGACCTGGGATTTAATCCTGTGTCCACCACTTACTGTGTCACAGTGGGTAAATCCCATATCTTTAAATCTTTTTCCTCATTCACAAAGTGAGAGTTGATATGCCTACAACATGCAGCACTGTTGGGAAGACTCAAAGAAACAGTTCATGTGAAGCACATGAACAGACCCTGGCACATAATAAGTGCTCAATAAAAGTGAACTATTATCCAGTGTACTGAATGGTCCTTGCCATGGGGAGTCCTTCACTATGTTTGGCTTTAGTCACTATTGGAGAACTCAGAATATGGAAAATAAGTGATTCAAAGTCTTCAGTCTGACTAATGAACATTCAGACTATAGACCGTGGGAAGCCATTGTGTTTGAATACTGACCTGAGAGCCTGAAGACAGCTAGATTTTCTTTTTTGTTAAGTTCTTCTGGACTCAGGAACAAGCTACATTATTGACAGAGAGAGAGTTGGTCTTCACATAGGT
Source organism: Scalopus aquaticus (assembly GCA_004024925.1). NCBI lineage: Eukaryota > Metazoa > Chordata > Mammalia > Eulipotyphla > Talpidae > Scalopus > Scalopus aquaticus. The sequence goes on from PVIJ01021942.1 coordinate 9,592, forward strand.
TCTGTGAGAGGCGGTGGGGCAAAATATGGATACAGGGATGCTGGGAAGAGCTGCCTTTTCATCTACTTTCCATTAGATTCCTACAGAGATTCCCCTAGAGAAGAGTGTAGGGGCCTGGTGTTCACTAGGTTTCTGAACATGAGAACTTCTCAGTGGGTGTTGCCTTCGAGGTCTTGTGCTCTAACAGACCTTCTGTCCTGCACATCGCAGCTCCACCTCCCTGCCTCATGTGTTGCCTGGACTCTCTACTCCACTTCCTTCCTTACTATGCTCCCCACTATTGCTGAACGTGCTCTTCTTACTGCTGTCTGCCAACTCACTTCCTACTCATTCTTTAGAGTTCAGTGCAAATGCCACTTTCTTGGGGATATAAGTGTTTTCCAAGCTATTAATACATCAATTCCCCTATTAATATATCAAATTCCCCTCCATACTTGTATAGTGGAGTGAAATATTAAATTTGTTTCTTTTCTTAATCTATGTCCACAAGTCTTTATGATTCATGAGGATAGGCTCTGCCTCTCTCAAAGGTTTGCACATGGTAGGTACTCCATAAACGTTTGCAGTCTGGGTGGATAAATGAGTGGATAGGTCAATATTAGGAAGACAGTGGTCTAAGGCTGGCACAGTGTACTGGAGAAGAGAGGGCTCTAGCTTCATGCAGACTATCAAAGTCTGAGTTCAATTTTTAAATATTTTTTTAATATTTTATTTATGCATACAAGAGCTGGGGTGTAGGCCAGGGGTATGGGGTGGGGGTGAGAGGATTCGCCAGAGACAGAGTGGGGAGCAGAACAGGCAGACTGACTGAAATACACTGCTGAGGGGAGCAGCAGGTGAGACAGGAGAGGTCTGCTGTGCCATGTGGGTCAGCTCCCTGGGTGGGGCTCGAACTCGTGCTGGAGTGGCTGTGGATAGCTTCATAGCGCTGAAGACTTAACCCCTTGTGCCACCAGGGAGGCCCTGAGTTCAAATATTTTAAGGTCCCTGGGTAAAATGTAGTGTGATGAGGCATGACAGGGGAAGCTTGTGCATTTGTGAATGCCCCAGTGTGCACCTGCCCCCACTCTCATGTGTATTCTGTGTATTTTGTTCCTTCAAAGACAACCCGTTTGGGATTTCTTGGTTGTGTCTTGGTTTAACTCTTTGAGAGATCCACCTATTTCTCTTCACCTCACCTCAGTTGCCTGGTTTTGACACACTGGGCTCTGTCTCTGTTTATTGTACATGCTCCTGCTTGAGAGTCCTCCTTCCAGGTACTGGTGTGATGGGACTTTCCATTCCCACCTTTCTACTTGCCCCATATTCCTATTTGTAGGGTTCCCCATCCTCTCCCTTCCTGTCACTAGTCCGAGCCCTATAGAACTGACGTCTGAATGCCCAGAATTCCAATCCAGTCTCTCCATGATGTTAAGGAGGATGCTCCTTATCGTCACCCTTCCGTGTGCATTCCCAGGGAGATGACAGTGCTGCAGGGGACCTCACCTCCCAACAGAGTAGTAAAGATGGCCCTTTCTCAAGGTTCCTTTTCTCTTGCTAAATGTTCTTCATAAAGCCTAGAAACACTGGTATCTTTGAATGATAAGACCATACCCAGTGGGAGAGCATTGTGTTGAACTCTAGCTTTTCTACCAGCCACAGCATTGAGCTTGTGATGAAAATGGTTAGCTTGTTCAGGAGATAGCAGCCATTAACCCAGACAGATGCTCACAAATAATGCCTTGCACTCACGGTATAATAATGAGCACCATTAAATATGAATGACCTCATTTGTCCTCCTGGCATGTGTGTCCCATAGAGAGTGACACATACGTATATCACCATTTAGCATCTGGGGAAACTGTAGCCTAGACAGGTTAAGTGATTTTTATCAACAACCCAGACTAACCAATAGGTTTTGAACCTTGGGAAGCCATTGATTTTGGTGGACTTGTGCCAGAAGAACTGCAGATGAGAGTGAGGGTAGGGTGAGAAGACAAAACTATAGACTGACTTGGGCTGACAACATCGGGACTGGGCCAGCATAAGCAGTGAACACAAGAGAGGTGCTGATTAGGAATTAGGAACTGACTCTGTAGGGGAGCCATCCTATCTAAGGGCACAGGGGAAAGAAAATCTAAAGCATGCTTCTCAATGTTTAACATACATAAAGATCTCCTGGGGATCTTGTTAAAGTGCATGTGGTAATTCAGGAGGTCAGGAATGAGCCTATTTTTATATGGGTTTGTGTCAGACTTCCTGGTGATGTTGATCTGTCAGTCACTGGATCACCTTGAATAGCCAGAGTCGTGGGAGCCCTGAGCTGGAACTGAGGAAGACTTTGTGCCAATGACATGCCTCTTAATGGAAGTCTCCTAAAAACCTCAGATCGACTTCCCCAGGGGAGTCTTCCTATATCCTAGGATTGGGGTGGTGATGACTGCCAGTGGGGCATGTTGGGCTATGCCCACATCCTAGAAAATAAGCAGTGGTTTTTCTCTAGACTGCTTAGCAGAAACCCTACTTTTTGAAGATTGGGAACTTTTCCCCTTTGTCGGTGTCTTTGTGAAGGACAAAACATGTATTTGTTCACAGAGTTGGAAGAAATGATTGAAAATAGGTTTACCTGAAAGTATTTACAGTTAAGAGCCTCACTAAAACATCATCCACTCCACATTGAATAGAGGGAATGACAGGCTACACAAACCCTCTCTTTTCAGCAAGTCGGAGCCAAGTCAGCAATGAACTCCGTAGCCGGCAGCTCCATGCCCCTTCATTTTGCTAACGGTGTGGTGAAGGAAGACAGATTGGAAAGCAAAACTTTGGAAGAGAGTAAATTATGGGATCAATTTAATGGAAATCTCATCTCACCCAGAGGCTGACAGCTCCTGTGTTCCCATCAGCCGGAGTGTTGGCCAAGACTGTAGCCACTGAGAAGAGAGATGAAAGCCCAGTATGGAAAGACCCTCACAGATCAGGACCCTATCCAGCTGGGGAGTCTGTACGCATACCATAGCTTGGAGCCACAGGCTTCAGAGAATCTGACACCACCTTGCACTGGGGATTTCCTAACACCAGAGCTGAGGAGTATTAGGATGGTTTCTGAGGTTGACTGAGACTTAATCTAGTATAGAATGTACTTCCCCTTGTAGGTGAACATGAGCTTAGTAGTGCACCTGTCTTATTCACAGAAATGCAGACCAATAGCCTAAGTCAAATGACCTGTCCTCAAAACAGGTGACAGGCCTAAGCAGGTACAGCCTTGCTGGGGAATGACCTTGGGCTCTACGCAGTGGGAATGAAAGGAAGGGATCTTCTTGCTCTCTGCGCTTATGAACAATCAGTAGGGTTCCCTCCCTTCCAGTTCTCTGGCCCCGGAGGGACACTGAAGTCTATAAGCCTGGCTGCAACAGGCCCCAGGAGGAGAGCTGGGTTAGTGTAGCCCCTGCTCAGCCAGTGGTAGAAGCTTTCTCAGGTGGTGGGACTAGTTTCTCCATGAGGATCCTGAGTCATCTCAGATGGGATTTGAACCTGGCCTCAGCCAACAGAACTCACCAGACTGATTGGGCTGAGTGCTGGAAACAATAGCCAGAAGGCATCTCTAATATGTAAATTTTACAAAGAACTCTTGGTTCGAGAGCAGCTGGGAAGTAGAAAAGACCTCTAGCTAGAGGACATGGGCCCCCAGGGAGCTGGTGTGTTTCTTGTGGGAAATGTTTGTCTTGCTCCTTCTTAGAGGGCCAATGGAGTTTTGCATTAGACAGCGAAATACAAATTAGGGATTTTGAACAAACTCTTTAGCTTCTCTGGACCTTGATTCCTCACATGTAAAATAATCTTGGAGGACTTCCCTTCCGGTTTTGATATTCCACTTTTCCTGGGCCTGGCAAACGTCCTGCAGACAGGGATGCTTCTGAACTGTGTTCTGTTCTGAGACCATTACTCAATGTCTCCAAGTCTTTTTTTTCCTTCTAACAGGATTTGTTCCATCAAATAGCTTATGATCGTTAGTGAAAGATACTGGATTGAGACCAATCTCTTTGTTACTTTCTAACACTTGGATTGGAGTTCACATATCTGTAAATCAGTCTCCTGAAAGAATATAGCAGCTGAAGGCAAATCTTTCAGAAATGTCATACCATTAACATGCCCTCCTAAATGGGTTTAAAGTTTGACATCTGACTAATACCAGCATAGCCTGTGCCTGTAGAGTTGTAACCATGAGTCTAGGTATAAGCATTCTGAATGACAGTCCAATCCTCTGTTCCTTGCAGCAGAGAAACCAAGTGATTCCTCTCTTCAGTGCTCAGTCAGTGCTTGGGGGTCTCAAGGAGGTGGCAAGTAGCCTGGGGAGGGTGAGATCTGATTTATTGCTCTGATTAATCATAGAGGGCAAGAAAGACATGGCTGTGGTGTAGGACTTTCTCCTGGGAGAGCGTGAGAACATTATTCTCCTCATTCCTTGCACACCAGGAACATTTGCTGCTGCTTCAAGCACAGAAAGGGTTGCATAAACATTTTAATATTGCATGAGGCTTGTATAAGACTGACTGAGTATGTGAATGCTAAACCCTGACACATAAAGAGGCAGAAAGAGAGAGAGAGCGAGAGTGAGAGAACGAGCGCCTGGTAAAGACCTAAGATTGTCTTTTTTTATCAACTAGAGAGGCTGTGTGTAGTAACTCAGAATGTTGTGATGATTCTCATTGTAGAATTTTATCATGGTGATAAATCAAAGCCCATGATAAATCAACCCCAGATGCCAAAAACTACAAGGATATTTCCTGGATTTGCTTGATTTTTCTCACACACAAAATGTCTTTAAAAATCATAGCCACTCTATCTTCCTTCTTCTCCTTTGGGGTTTTGCAGTTGGATGTCTACTGCCTCAGCTGGACTGGCAGGTTTCCTGTTGATCTCAGAGCTGTGACCTGTTTTCCTTCCTGTAGAACCATCAGACCATGATGGAGATACTGGGGGAAAAGAGTAGGTCAGAACAGGCAGGCCAAGCAAAGGTGGGTTCCTTTCACCCCCAAGGGCCCCAGAGAGAGCAGTTGTGTAGGGAAAACTCACCTTGGTTCGTTGAGTTTTCAGAGTCAGAGGACCAAGCAGCCTCCACATCTTTCTATCGTCCTTCTGAGCTCTCCACCTCTGTGCTAGTTGCCCTTTTTGTTGTTTTGATTCCAGCTTCTAAATATTCTTCAGATGCTTCCCGTTTTCCATCTCCATCCTCGTCCAAGTTCAAACCATCTTCTGTCTGCATCACTCTGCTAGACGTCATTTATCTTCATCTCTCCAATTCCTGGTCCATGATAGTGATTTTCTTCAAATGATCTTTTCAAGATAAAAACCTAGTTCCATCGCAGACATGTTTAAAGTCATTCAGTGCCTTTTCCCCTAGGAGTCCTTTAGGTAGAAAACATCAGCCTTAAGCTGGGGTGAAAGGCCCTTCAAATCTGCCGCCGGCGACTGCCCCTCCAGCATCAGTGATCGCCGTCCCTGCTTTGCTCCTCATGGCGTCACCCTGTTGACTTTCTTTATACTCCCTGAAGCTCCAAGGCCTCTTGTTTCTCCACTGTCCATAGACTCTTTGTGATAGTTATTTAGATCCTTGGGTAGGAGCATGTGGAACCTCTCCCCATTCTGCTCTTTGGTCCCCACTTTGGCTGAATCAGGAGGTTATCAAAGCCTAGGAACTGACTACTGGATTATTGGGAAAAGGTGCATAAAATCCTGTGGCCTCCTTGGGGTAAAGGACAGTGTAAATCCCAGACATCACTGCATTTACTCCTGAGGTCAGAGGGCTGATCCTGGCTAAGCGATCAGGGACTGAGAAAACTTTCTGACATCCTTTTGCTTCTGAATGGCCACAAGAAAGGCCAGGACAAGGTGCACGAGAGCCACCTTGGAGTGTCCCGTCAGTCCCCAAGTCTGGCAGACTGGAGTAGATGCAATGTCACCCCTCTTTTCCAAGCAGTAAGCATAAGAGTGCAGGTTTCCTTTTGAATTATTTTTTTTGTGTCCTTTAGGAGTGGAACTGCTGGGTCATATGGTAGATCCAATTTTAGTATTTTGAGGGTCCCCCACACAGCTTTCCATAGTGGTGGATTTTTTTTTTGAATCTGAATGTCTGTCTTTGATTTCTCTGCACTGCTCAGACTTCCAGAAGACTTCCATCTGACTTTACCAGGCCAGTGTCTCGATTATCAACTGCTACGTAATAGATGTCCTCAAGACTTAGTGGCTTAAAGCAACAGCAGATGTTTATTGTGTGACATAGTTGGAGTAGGAGAAACATCCAAGAATGACTTGGCAGGGTGGTTCAGTCTCCCAGTCTTTCCTGGGGTTTTTCTCAGGTGCTTGTTCAAGGCTGCAGTCATCCGAAGGCTGGGCTGGGGCTGTAGGACCTGCCTCCATGAGGACTCACCCACATAGCCTCGCTGTGTGGACCTCTCCATAGAGCTGCTTCGCTGAGCTCGTGACGTGGCAGCTGGCTTCCCCCAGAGTCCGTGATCTGGCAGAGAGCAAGCGGGAGCTGCCATGCCTTCTGGAACCTGATCTGTCAAATCACTTACTGTCATTTCCAACTGTCCTATTCATTAGAAAGTTACTAATGCTCGCTCACATTTAAGGAGAGAATTAAGTGCCATCACTTGGAGAGAAGAATATCAGAGAACTTGTGGATGTATTTATGACCTGCCACAACCTGCTACCCAGACCCTTCAATCTTAGGGGCAGATTTTTTTCACCCTCATGCCAGGTGGATGCAGACACTGAAATTGCCTGGCCCTCTCCTGCTGTTGGGCCCAAGAGAGACACCTGCATCCTGGTCCACCGAGGTGACGTCTTGGATGGGGGACTGTGGATGGTGGGAGGCAAGCAGTCGCTCCTGGTGACATCTCTCAGGGCCCTGATGGCTGTGGGGAGTCTAGCTCTCAGAATGACGTTTTCTTAGCGAGAGGCAACAAAGACACACACACCCTAATGCTGAGTCTGCTGGCTTTAGACCTTTCCTAATGGCGTGACGGAAATGCTGCCATCCCAGGGATGGCATCAGTGTGGTAGGGTGGCACGTTTGTCTGTGCAGTATAGGAGGCTGTGAGGTGCAGTCTGGGGCTCCCCTCGGTCATCCCTCTCCTGCTAATAATTAATCCCACTCATGGAATACTCAGTGAGCCCAGCGCTATTTCCGGCTATGTTGACTAATTTCTTTCACACAACAATTCTGTGACGTGAGTGTTGTGCTTGATTTTATAGATGAGGAAACTGAACACAGAGGGTCTGTGAGCTCCCTGACCGCGAGAGGCAGCAGGTGGCTGTGACCACATTGTGTCTTCCTCCCAACCTGGGCTCTCAACCTTAGTGGCCTCGGCTGACCAAACAGGGCAGTAAGACCATGCTTCTCAGTCTGTAATGTGGGCTGAACCTGTTAAAATGTAGATTCTGGTTCAGTAGGTTCCACTGGGTGCTGAGATTCGGAATTTTTCACAGGCTCCCGGGAGATGCTGGGGGTGGGACGTGATGGAGGCAGGATGTGCACTTTCGGCGTCCTCCTCTCCCTATTTCTCTGTCCTGAGGCAAAGGTTCTCTCTCCTGGTGGGGTGGGCTTTAGAACTGCTGGTTGTGGGTGGGGTGGAGGGTAAAGATGTTAAGGAGAGTAAGAATGAAAACTAAAGTACCTTGGTTCATGTCCCTCCCTCTGATTTTCTTGGTCTGGGGTGTCTTCCTGGAAAAGAAGTTTCTCTCTCTCTCTCTCTCTCTCTCTC
>PVIJ01021943.1:0-17335 GCA_004024925.1 Scalopus aquaticus
TCCTGGGTCATCGGTTCCCCTATCACCCATGCTCTTCAAGAGAAAGTCCCACCTGGGTGTCGCTGCGAAGCGAGGGCACAGATCACTCATCTAGTGACCCGTCTGTCACCTCCACTCCCCTCAGCTGCAGCCCGGCCAGCCCCAGCCCTGCCAGGCTCCTGGGCTGTTTCTCCTGTGACTCCTCCCTCTGCTCTCTGTGTAGATCAATGACTGTCACCCTGGGGGCCCACGACATCACCAAGCAGGAGAGGACCCAGCAGGTCATCCCAGTGAAGAGAGCCATCCCCCACCCGGACTATAACCGTAGGGACTGGGACAACGACATCATGTTGCTGCAGGTGGCAAATCTCTCCGCTGGTCTTGCACATTTAACCCTGGGCTGTTTGCATCCCCCATAACCTTGTTCCCGTCCCCTTTCCAGCTGTGACCCTTCGTGTCCTAGGGCTGTGAGGAGGCAGCCCCATGACACTCCCGTGGGTCAGAGGTGATAAGGATTCCATTCCTTTCCTTCCTGTCAGCTGGCGAGGAAGGCCGAGTTGAGTGCCTACGTGAGAACCATCAGGCTGCCCAGTAAGAACAAATCAGTAGTGCCCGGAAGGGTGTGCACCGCGGCCGGCTGGGGGCGCCTGCGGGTCAATGCCCAGGGTGCAGATAAACTGCAGGCAGTAGACCTTAGAGTTCAAAAGAAAGATGTTTGCCTCCATCGCTTCAAAAATCATCCTTACAACGACACCATCCAGATATGTGTGGGAGACCAGGACACGATGAAGGCTACATCTCAGGTGAGATCACCAGCATCATCCATGCCCAATCCCGGGGACAGCCAGGCTTGGAGGAGCCCAGAGCACTGGGAACTCACCGTATCCTTGTAGACTGAGTCTTCCCACCATCCATCCCTGGCGCTGCCTTCCTAGGGGCCAGGAGACGACCCCTCAGCCACTCGTGGGCACAGGCTTCCTGGCAGAGGCTAGGGAGGCAACTGCCAGGGCCGGGTGGGAACCCAGGGACCGGCCCCAGTGCTGATATCACCCTAACAGAGACCCCCCCACCCCAGGGGCAGTGGGAGCTTAGGGAACAAGGGAAGACCCAGCCCAATCCTTCCTCCTTCTGCCCACAGGGTGACTCCGGGGGCCCATTCATGTGCAATCAGGTGGCTCAGGGCATCGTCTCCTTTGGGCGTACCAGTGGGAAGCCTCCACGTGTCTTCACCAGGATCTCAAGCTTTGTGCCCTGGATAAAAGAAACCATGAGACACTTGAAACTGCAGGGCCCAGGCTGAGGCGCCAGGGACTGAGCACCTGTCTTCTCTGGGACAGAGGCCAGAGCAGCCCTGGGCAGTGGGGGAGGGGCGGGGGGCAGGGGCCTGCCAGGGACTTCATCAGCTTTCATTTCTAGAGAGAAATCATGGACTCCTCTGTTTCCCAACTGCCCTATAGCTTATAGCTGAATGAGCAAAATTTTCCTTCTGTATTTCAACCACCACTAAACCCTTTCTGTAAGAGCGTACTCAGAAGAGTAACCTCCTTTGAAAGCATCCACCTTAGAGAAGATTAAAAAGTAGAATGATAAATTGTTTGCACTGGTGAGAGTGTTTACTATAGAAAGAAAATTCTGGGCGTAAAGCAATACAGATTCCTCTTAGTCGTGATTTGTCAATACAGAAGGTGTAAATAAAACATTAAATGACTGAGATTACCCAGAGATCATCATCATTCCTGCTCAACGTGTCTCCCCACACCCCTGTCCCGTGTCTTCAGAGGATGCAGCTCCCTTAACAGAAGCAGATTGGCTGCCAGAGCTCAGGCTCCTCCCACCACTCTGCCCTGTCCTCCTGCCGGCCAGAGTGTGCCCACCCCTACCCGCTTCTGGTCACCAGACACAGGAAGAGCCCACACGCGGTCTCTGGGCAGAGAGGACCCAGTTCGTGACTGGGAGCCTGACGGGCGTTCACCTCCCCTCACCTGGCAGCAGGGGCAGCCTTTCTGCAGGCGAGCCCTTCCCACTCACAGGCACTGTGACTTGGGGTCAGGACACCCCCAGCCCTAAGGGTACTAAGTGACCTAAACACAAACCAACCGCAGCACTTCAAGGGACCTAGAGGCGATTTGCTTCTGTCCAGTGACTATAGGCCAGGCCTCTGCTCAAAGCCGCGGGCCAGAGAAGCTCTTTGTCTCAGGACACTCAGATTTGAAATGGGGAAATAGCACCCTTCTAAAAATATGAGACCAGAATGATGGTTAAACATGAAAAAGGGTTACCGTAGGGTATGGGGTCTGTCCAGCTCCACTGCTCATAGGGCAACCCCGTCTCCCTCTCACCAGCCAGGAGACCCCTTCCCTTACCCCCTGGCCCGCTAAGCCCAGCCCTCGGGCTCCTCCACCCGAGTCCAGCTGCTCAGGGCGGAGCGGGGCTCTCCCATCGCTGGGCCTTCCTGCCGAGTCATCACTCAGGTTTCCGGAGAACGGAAAAGAGCCGGAGGCCGGGGCTGCGGGGGTCCCAGCGTGCTGGCTGCCACCACAGCCTCGACTTTCTTGTCCTTCCTGAGCTTTCACCTGTGACTCCGCAGGCCCTGCACACACGGTGACACTCTGAACTCTGCTCACACCTAACCCAAGCGCCTCATGTGATGACACCCAGCCAAGCTGAGGTGTGGGTGTCAGAGGCCTCTGAGGTCTCTGAGCGCCCCTCCCCCGCCCCTCTGGGCCTTGGTGTCTGCAGGAAGAACCAGCAGCAGCTCAGACCTGTGGAGACCCTCAGGGAGATGCAGCCGCTCCTGCTCCTGCTGGCCCTTCTGCCCCCCTGGGATGGGACAGGTGAGTGACCATCCCCACTGCTGAGGCTGGAGCCCCTCCCAGGGTGCCGGCCCTCCTGGCCCTGTGCCCAGGCACTCAGGGACCCTGCTCCATTAGGGCCCAGGAACTTCCTGAACTCACCTCAGACCCAGATCGAGGACAAGCCCCAGCTGCCTCGACCCTCAACAGGACGGCAGGGAGGAGGCTGTTCCCTCAAAGGGTAGTAGGTGCGAGTCTCCCCACTGCCTGGGACATGGGCTTCCATAGAGAGGCATTGGGCAAAAGGGGGCAGCTACCGAGATGAAGCATCAGTCCTCAGCGTCAGACCAAGGGTGGGGGCTCAGGCAGGGGCTTCAGTGGGAGGAGGGGTCTAGGCTCAGCTAAGGGCCAGTTAAATGTCTCAGGCCCTCCACCCCTCCCTGCTGCTGGGAGAGGAGGCCAGAATGGGGTTGTTCTCAGAAGTGGACAAATGACTGCCCCTAAAGCTCCCCAGTGGCCTGGGCTTCCCCAGTCTGTGTGGCCCTTGTCCCTCCCACGCCCCTGCCTGCCTTCCCAGGTCCTCAGTGCTCTGGAGTCTTTGCTCTGTCCTCACCCCTGTGCTCTCAAATCCTACCAACTTGTCTACCATACATAATCCAAACGCTAATTGGAGACCTTCATGCAGCCAAAAAGTGTCTCCTGAGAAGCTACATGTGTTAGGCCCTAGTAGAGGGGACAGTAACACTGGAGGGTCCTTGGTGTCTCTTGAGAAAAGTTTCACAAAACTCCCAAATGAAGCCAGCACCACAATTGATTAGGCAGTGCCCTGGCAGAGCACTGCAAGAGGCAGCCAGCAGTCTCAAAAGGGGGAGGGCAGCATGGAGGCCACAAAGTAGTAGGGTGTTTGAGGATTTTCCCTATCTGGGTGTATAGGGGTCCCTCTTAATTAAGCATACCTTGGTGCCATCACCAGCTCCCACGCACACATTCTGACATTAAATGGAAAGAGCCCTCATTGTGAGTCAGGGAAACTGTTGTTAAAAGAATCCGCCCAGACCCCCAGACCCCCAGACCTTACCTGGTCCTTGAAACAAAATACAGCCCCAGCTGCACTGTGGGATGGCGGACATCTGTGCTCCCCTGGGTGAGCGTGTAAGAGTACTCTTCTGTCCCTAACATGAGGACATGAAGATTTTGGAAACTCCAACTACATAAGCTCCTGAGTGGATTGTTAGAAAATGGCACTAATTCAGATGTTAGTGGGTCAGAGAGTTCAGGGAGACTCACTTAGAAAGAACCAGCAGGAGAGGCCCATGCCTGAGGCCTGGGATGCCACCATCTTGAAGGCAGCTCTTCTTTCCTCCATGTGTCTGAAGTCAGAGCCAGAGATTAAGCACTGCCCGCAACCCCCAAATTTCGCAGAGGGGGATTCTGAGACTTAAAGTTCAGAAAAGGTTATTGTGTCCCTAGAAGAACTGGGAGGACTCCCCCAGTGTCCACAGACACTAGACACCCTACCCCCAATCACCAGTGTAGGAAGCCTTTCCTCCTGACCACAGCCACTCCCAGTCACCCACCTTCCAGTCTTTCTTTCAGATGAGATCATCGGGGGCCACGAAGTCAAGCCCACTCCCACCCCTACATGGCATTTGTTCAGTTTCTGATTGAGGAGCAAAAGAAGAGGTGTGGAGGCGCCCTCGTGCAGAAGGATTTGTTCTGACGGCTGCTCACTGCTCAGGAAGGTGAGGGGCAGCCGCTGGCACACGTCCCGAGACTCCTACAGGGACCCCTGTCCTCTCCCAGGAGGCTGGGCCCAGGGGAGCTCCCTGTACCTGGCAGCTTAAGCCCACAGAAGCACTTCAGGGGCGGTGTCTGAGAGCAAGACCAGAGCCAGAAGTAAGAAAGCACATTTTGGTCAGAGGGTCAGGGGTGAAAGCGAGGAACACCGAGGTGAGGAGAGGGGCCATATGGGCTAAATAGTCGTGGTGAGGGTCGGAGCACACAATACGGGTCAAAATGCAGCTCGGACTGATTTCATGACACGTTTGACCCTTGAACAACACAGAACTGCACAGGGGGTGACAGGGTAGGTGTTTCCTGTGCAGTTTCTGCATTCAGAGAATCAACCAGTGCTGCTGTCAGTTCATTGAATCCCCACATGCAGAACCCGCCTACCTGGAGGGTCCATACAAATTACACATGGCTTTCTGACTTCTTGGGAAACAGTAACCCTAGCACCCATGCTGTTAAAGAGAAAGCTCCCACCTAGGCACTGAGAAGCCAGAGCACAGATCACTCAGCTAGCGACCCATCTGTCACCTCCACTCCCCTCAGCTGCAGCCCTGCCTGCCCCTGCCCTGCCACGCTCCTGGGCTGTTTCTCCTGTGACTCCGACCACTGCTTGCTGTGCAGATCAATGCATGTCACCCTGGGGGCCCACGACGTCACCAAGCAGGAGAGCACCCAGCAGGTCATCCCTGTGAAGAGCCATCCCAACCCGGACTATAACCCCAGTACTTTCATCAATGACATCATGTTGCTGCAAGTGAGATAACCTCCCTGCCACTCCTGCCCTCCGGGGCGCACGTGCCTTCCCCCCCTTCCCATCCTGGCTGCCTGACCAGTCCCAGTGACTGAGGGGAGAGGAAGGCAGCACCTCCCCATGAGGGTGTCCAGGCCCAGGGTCACTGGATGACCTGGCCTCCTGCCTCTCCCTTTTAGCTGGAGAGAAAGGCCAAGAAGACCAGAGCTGTGAAGCCCCTAGGCTGCCCAGGGCCAGGGCCCGGGTGAGGCCAGGGCAGGTGTGCAGTGTGGCCGGCTGGGGGCAAGACCAGCAGGGAAATTTGCCAAACACGCTGCAGGAGGTGGAGCTGACCGTGCAGGAGGGCAGAGTGTGCGAATCGCATTTCCCCGGCAGTTACACCAAAGACACCCAGATCTGTGCAGGGGACCCAAAGAAGAGGAAGGCCGGCTTCAAGGTCAGGTTTCCAGCATCTGATAGATGGGCCCCGGGAGAGAGGAACTTGGGGAGCTCTGGGGGGTTGGGGTGGCCATCGCACACGCCTCAGCCTGAGCGCTCCAGCAGCCGGGGATCACCGGCCCATCCCCAGCCCTGTCTGCTGTGTGGTCAGGATGGAGCGGGGGCAGGACCATCTTCCACAGCATTGTTGCCACTTGCCCTGAGCATGGGAGGGAAAGGCTGGCCTGGGGGGGCTGGGGAGGACAGGCAGAGCAGCCTAGATCCCAGACACAGGGGGCGGTGAGGCCTCTCCTTGGCCTGATCTCACGAACCTCTCCTAAAAGAGACCACCACCGGCAGGGCAGCGGCGAGCCCAGCTCAATCCTTCCTCCATCTGCCACAGGGAGACTCCGGGGGCCCCCTCGTGTGTAACAAAGCAGTCCAGGGTACCTTCTCCTCTGGACGTGAGGATGGCAAACCTCCAGGAATCTTCCTCAAGGTCTCACACTTCCTGCCCTGGATAAAGAGGACACTGAAGCACCCCCAGCAGCAGGCGGGAGACTGACCTTCCTCTCTGCCTGACCCTCTTACTGGGGGCAGAGGCAAGAACCCCAGGGGCGCAGGGAGTGGGATTGCAGGGCCATAATAAAGGATCTCTGGGGTGACTCTGCCCGAAGTCTTATTTCTCCACTGAGCCACTTCCAGGGTGCAGCCACACTGCTCCAGGCAGCCCCCTGCTGTCAATTCTGGGGTTTGCTTCCTCGGTTCTCCCCCAGCCCTCCCTCCTGCTTAAGCCCATGCTGTAGGGTTTCACTTTGATTTCCCCATCACACCCCTCTGGTGCTTAGTCCCGTGCAAAGGCTGAGTCTGAACTTCATAGTAAATGGACAGTTTTATTCCCTCAAAGTGATCCTGTCTGGGCCTTAGAAAGTCTTACCTTCTCTATGCCAACCTCCACCAGCCTCCCAACATCCCCAGCAACTTCACAGGCAGACGAGCAGGTCAGAGGAGGGGGAATAACTATGGGACCCAGAAGCCCGGGGCCTGTCTCTCCACAGGGACAGGTTTCTCGTTCTCCTCCAGGTCCAGTTTCCTGCCCTACCCTGGACCCAGCAGCGAGCTTAGTAATGTCCTTCCTCCCTGACTGATGTCTTGCACCAAACCCTGTTGGTCCCCTAATTGCCCAGGCACCAGTTCCTTTCCCTTCCCTCCCCACCCTATTTTGAGACAGTCTCTCCTCTTCCTTATTCCAATAGGAATAAAGGAATTCTCTCTTATGATTGACCTCACTTGATCTGAGCTGACAGCCCACCTCATCTATATAACAGAAAAGCAAGTACCCATCGTGTACCTGAGCAGGACCAGGTGCCCCCTATCCAGCCCTGTATCTCCCCCCACTCTCCAAGGACTCAGCCACCACCCCCTGTGTTCTCAATGGCCTCTACCCCTTCAGCCAGGCACCTACTCGACCTCTCCCTCCACCTGCTGGCAGCCTGCGTTATGGCAGCTTGGGAAACAAGGCTCCAGATGCAGAGTTGGAGAGCACCACTTGGTTGTCCATCAGTGGGTGAAACATTGATCTCTCTCTTTGTGCCAGGCTCATCACTGACCCTCTTCCTGCCACTGGGGAACTTACAGTAATGATAATTTGCCTGATTCCTCTCCTTCCACCGGCAGATCAATTTGGCACAGATGGACCTGTATTTGGAATCCACAAGAAATACTGTTTTGAAAATGTAATTCTCTGAATTTTATATGTATTACAGTTTCTCGTGCATGATCGTGTTTTTATCCAGAAGGGCGCGTGTAAAATCAGAAAAGACTTGGGGCCCCACATTCCAATCTATGCTGGCCAGACTCCTTGTCCAAGGTGAGAGGGGCACCAGCCTCCTCTTTATTACATGAAGATGGTGTGGACCCGGCCACAGACTCAGGAAATGCCAAGTGCTGGACAGTCCTCTGTGAACCAGAAGACCTGATTTTGGGATCCTGTTCCCTCCAAACAGCACCAGCAGCGAGTCAGTTAGGACAGAACACTCCATGACAACAAACACTGAATCAAGTTGGGGCCAGCATCAAATAGGGAAGGAACATACTAAAAAAGAAAAAATACTAAATCATGTGGATATGAAAAGCAAAATTCAGCACATTGAAATAAGGGGGAAAGCAAATCAAGGCTTGCTTTTCATATGAGACTCCCTAGCACAGCCGGGGTCCCAGAGCCGGAGGAAGCATGGGTTTGAGAAGAAATGCCTGCTTGCACGGACACAGCAAGGCACAGGTAGAATGTGCACAGCCAGGGGACATTTCCAGGTAAAAAGTGACCTTTTAGGAGACCTCATTACCAAAAAAAAGCATAGAGACCCCAGAAATCAGCCATGAGAGCCCCACAGGCTCTCTCTTCCCCAGGGTAGAAGCTTTGTGCCCTGGATAAGAGAAACCATGAGACACTTGAAACTGCAGGGCCCAGGCTGAGGCGCCAGGGACTGAGCCATCTGTCTTCTCTGGGGCAGAGGCCAGAGCAGCCCTTGGCAGTGGGGGAGGGGCGGGGGGCAGGGGCCTGCCAGGGACTTCATCAGCTCATTTCTAGAGAGAAATCATGGACTCCTCCTCTGTTTTCCAATTGCCCTATAGCTTACAGCTGAATGAGTAAATTTTTCCTTCTATTTTTCAACCACCTCTAAATCCTTTCCATAAGAGTATACTCAGAAGAGTAACCTCCTTTGCAAGCATCCACCTTAAAGAAGATTGAAAAATAGAAGAACGCGAATTGCTTGCACTGGGTAGAGTGCTTACTATGAGAAGGTAAATTCTGGGCATAACGCAATACAGCTTACTCTTCATCATGATCGCTCAATACAGAGGGTGTAAACAAAACATTAAATGACTAAGATTATCATCATTCCTGCTCCACGTGTTTCCTCCCACACTTGTCTTGTGTCTTCAGAAGATAAACCTCTCTCAACAGAAGCAGCTTGGGCTCCAGAGCTCAGGCTCCTCCCACCACTCTGTCCTGTGCTCCTGCTGGTGAGAGTGGCCCCCCCACCACCCTGCTATGCTGCGGGTAACAGACCAGGGAAGTGCCAACACGTGGTCCCTGGACAGAGAAAACCCAGAGTCGCTGCTGGGGAGCCTGACGGGCGTTCACCTCCCCTCACCTGGCAGCAGGGGCAGCCTTTCTGTAGGGGAGCCCTTCCCCACTCACAGGCACTGTGACCTTCGGGGACAGGCCTCTGGCCCGAATTGTGCTAAGTAAATTAAAGACAAACAAACAAGAGCACCTCATGGGCACGGGATGAATTGCTTCTGTCCAGTGACTATAAGCCAGGCCTCGGATCAAACCTTCGGGCCAGAGAAGCTCTTTGTAACAGGACACTTGCATTTGAAACAGGAAAATAGGAAGCTTCTAACAATATGAGGCCAGAGTGGCAGTAAGATAGGAAACAGGGTTACCACGGGGTATGGGATGTGTCTAGTTCCACTGCACATAGGGCAAACCCGTCTCCCTATCACCAGCCAGGAGCCCCCTGCCTCACCCCCTGGACCCCTGAGCACAGGCCCTCAGACTCCTAGGCCAAGGGCCAGCTGCTCAGGACGGAGCGGGGCTCTCCCATCCCTGGGCCTTCCTGCCGAATCATCGTTCGCAGTTTCAGGAGAACGGAAAAGAGCTGGAGGCCGGGGCTGCAGGGGTCCCAGCGTGCTGGCTGCCACCACAACCTCCTCTTTCTTGTCCTTCCTGAGCTTTCACCTGTGACTCCGCAGGCCCTGCCCACACGGTGACACTGTGAACTCTGTTCACACTTAACCCAAGCGCCTAGTGTGATGACACTCAGCAAAGCTGAGGTGTGGATGTCAGAGGCCTCTGAGGTCTCTGAGCGCCCCTCCCACGCCCCTCTGGGCCTTGGTGTCTGCAGGAAGAACCAGCAGCAGCTCAGACCTGGGCAGACTCTCAGGGAGATGCAGCCGCTCCTGCTCCTGCTGGCCCTTCTGCCCCCCGGGGCGGGGACAGGTGAGTGACCATCCCCCCTGCTGAGGCTGAGCCCCTCCCAGGGTGCCGGCCCTCCTGGCCCTGTGCCCAGGCACTCAGGGACCCTGCTCCATTCGGGCCCGCGAACTTCCCGAACTTACCTCAGGCCCAGACTCGCAGACAAGCCCCAAGCAGCCTGGATCCTCAACAAGATGGCAGGGAGGAGGCTGTTCCCTCAAAGGGTAGTAGGTGCTAGTATCCCCGATGCCTGGGACATGGGCTTCCATAGAGAGGCATTCAGCAAAGGGGGAGAGCTACCGAGACCAAGCGTCAGTCCTCAGCATCAGACCGAGGGTGGGGGCTCAGACAGGGGCTGCGGTGGGAGGAGGGGTCTGCACTCAGCTAAGGGCCAGTTAAATGTCTCATCCCTCCATCCCTCCCTGCTGCCGGGGAGGGGAGCCCAGGCTGGGGTGGATCTCAGAAGTGGGCAAATGACTGCCCCAAAAGCTCCCCAGTGGCCTGGGCTTCCCCAGTCTGTGTGGCCCTTGTCCCTCCCACGCCCCCGCCTGCCTTCCCAGGTCCTCAGTGCTCCGGTGTCTTTGCTCTGTCCTCACCCCTGTGCTCTCAAATCCTACCAGCACTGTCCACCAAATGTAATCCAAACTCTTACTGGAGGCCTTCATGCAGCCAAAAAATGTCTCCTGAGAAGCTACAATGTGTTAGGCCCTAGTACAGGGAATAGTTAGCACCGGAGGGTGCTTGGTGTCTTGAGAAAAGAGTTTCACAAAGCTCCAGAATGAAGCCAGCACCAGAGTTTATTAGGCATTTAGGGCAGAGCACTGCGAAAGGCAGCCGGCAGGCTCAGAAGGGGGAGAGAGGCATAGAGGCATTGGAGTAGTAGGGTGTTTGAGGGTTTTTCCTTTCTGGGTGGAGAGGGGTCCCTCTTAATTATGCATACCTTGCTGCCATCACCAGCCCCCACAAACACATTCTGACATTAAATGGAACTAGCCCTCTTGTGAGTCAGGGAAACTGTAGTTAAAAGACTCTGCCCAGGCCTCCCAGACCCCCAGACCTTACCTGGTCCTTGAGACAAAATTTAGCCCCCAGCTGCACTGTGGGATGGTGGACATCTGTGCTCCCCTGGGTGAGCATGTCAGAGTTCTTTTCTGTCCCAAACATGAGGACATGACAATTTGGGAAACTCCAGCTACATAAGCTCCTGAGTGGATTGTTAGAAAATGGCACTAATCGGGATGTTAGTGGGTCAGAGGGTTCAGGGACACTCACTAAGAAAGAACCAGCAGGAGAGCCCCATGCCTGAGGCCTGGGATGCCGCCATCTTGAAGGCAGCTCTTCTTTCCTCCACATGTCTGAAGTCAGAGCCAGAGATTAAGCACCTGCCCCCAATATTGCAGAGGGGGATTCTGAAACTTAAAGTTCAGAAAAGATTATTGTGCCCTAGAAGAACTTGGAGGATTCCCCCAGTGTCCACAGACACTGGACACCCCACCCCCACTCACCAGTGTAGGAAGCCTTTCCTCCTGACCACAGCCACGCCCAGTCACCCCCCTTCCAGTCTTTCTTTCAGATGAGATCATCGGGGGCCACGAAGTCAAGCCCCACTCCCGCCCCTACATGGCATTTGTTAAGTCTCTGAATCAGATGTGTGGAGGCGCCCTCGTGCAGAAGGATTTCGTTCTGACGGCTGCTCACTGCTCAGGAAGGTGAGGGGCAGCCGCTGGCACAGGTCCCGAGACTCCTACAGGGACCCCTGTCCTCTCCCTGAAGGCTGCTACCCAGGGGAGCTCCAGCACCTGTAAGCTGAAGCCCACAGAAGTACTTCAGAGAGGGCACCTAAGAGCATGACCTGAGCCATGAACGTGTGAGAAACAGCAGGGCAGATCTGGGATAGATGGCCTGGGGTAATAGCGAGGAACACAGTGGTGAGGAGAGGGCCATATGGCCTAATAGCCGTGGTGAGGGTGAGAGCACTCAATAAGTTTCAAAATGGAAAACACAGTGATTTCATGACGGGTTTGACTTTTGAACACAGAACTGCACAGGGGGTGACAGGGTAGGTGCTTCCTGTCCACAGTTTCCGCATTCAGAGAATCAATCAGCGATGCTGTCAGTTCACTGAATCCCCAGTTGCAGAACACGCCCATCTGGAGGGTCCATACAAATTACACATGGCTTTCTGACTTCCTGGGTCATCGGTACCCCCAGCCCCCATGCTCTTCAAGAGAAAGCTCCCACCTCAGTGTCGCTGAGAGGCGAGGGGAGAGATCACTCAGCTAGCGACCCGTCTGTCACCTCCACTCCCCTCAGCTGCAGCCCCGCCTGCCCCTGCGCTGCCTGGCTCCTGGGCTGTTTCTCCTGTGACCCCTCCCTCTGCTCTCTGTGCAGATCAATGACTGTCATTCTGGGGGCCCACAATATCACCAAGCAGGAAAGGACCCAGCAGGTCATCCCTGTGAAGAAAGCCATCCCCCACCCGGACTATAACCCTAAGGACTGCGACAACGACATCATGTTGCTGCAGGTGAGGTTAACCCCCTGCCGCTCCTACCCTCCGGGACACATGTGCTTTCCCCCCCGCACCCCCCCCCCATTCCCATCCTGGCGGCCTGACCAGTCCCAGTGACTGAGGGGAGAGGAAGGCAGCACAGCCCCATGAGGGTGTCCAGGCCCAGGGTCACTGAATGGCCTGACCTCTTGCCTCTCCCCTTTAGCTGGAGAGAAAGGCCAAGAAGACCAGAGCTGTGAAGCCCCTCAGCCTGCCCAGGGCCAGGGCCCGGGTGAAGCCGGGTCAGGTGTGCAGTGTGGCCGGCTGGGGGCTAGACCAGCAGAGAAAATTACCAAAAACGCTGCAGGAGGTGGAGCTGACCATGCAGGAGGACAAAGTGTGCGAATCGCATTTCCCCGGCAATTACACCAAAGACACCCAGATCTGTGCAGGGGACCCAAAGAAGAGGAAGGCTGCCTTCAAGGTCAGGTTTCCAGCATCTGATAGATGGGCCCCGGGACAGAGGATCTTGGGGAGCCCTGGGGGTTGGGGTGACCATCTCACACGCCTCAGCCTGAGCGCTCCAGAAGCCTGGGATCACCGGCCCATCCCCAGCCCTGTCTGCTGTGTGGTCAGGATGGAGCGGGGGCAGGACCGTCTTCCACAGCATTGTTGCCACTTGCCCTGAGCATGGGAGGGAAAGGCTGGCCTGGGGGGCTGGGGAGGACAGGCAGAGCAGCCTAGATCCCAGACACAGGGGGCGGTGAGGCCTGTCCTGACCCTGATCTCACCCACCGCTCCTAACGGAGACTACCACCGGCAGGGCAGCGGCGAGCCCAGCTCAATCCTTCCTCCATCTGCCACAGGGAGACTCCGGGGGCCCCCTCGTGTGTAACAAAGCAGTCCAGGGTACTTTCTGCTATGGACACAAGGATGGCAAACCTCCAGGAATCTTCCTCAAGGTCTCACACTTCCTGCCCTGGATAACCAGGACACTGAAGCACCCCCAGCAGCAGGCGGGAGACTGACCTTCCTCTCTGCCTGACCCTCTTCCTGGGGCAGAGGCAAGAACCCCAGGGGCGCAGGGAGTGGGATTGCAGGGCCATAATAAAGGGTCTCTGGGGTGACTCTGCCTGAAGTCTTATTTCTCCACTGAGCCACTTCCAGGGTGCAGCCACACTGCTCCAGGCAGCCCTCTGCTGTCAATTCTGGGGTTTGCTTCCTCCGTTCTCCCCCAGCCCTCCCTCCTGCTTAAGCCCATGCTGTAGGGTTTCACTTAGATTTCTCAGTCATACCTCTCTGGTACTTAAACCTGTGCAAAGGTTGAGTTGGAACTTTATAGTGAATGGACAGTTTTCTTCCCTCAAAGTGATCCTGTCTGGGCCTTAGAAAGTCTTACCTTCTCTATGCCAACCTCCACCAGCCTCCCAACATCCCCAGCAACTTCACAGGCAGACGAGCAGGTCAGAGGAGGGGAAATAACTACGGGACCCAGAAGCCCGGGGCTTGTCTCTCACAGGGACAGGTTTCTCGTTCTCCTCCAGGTCCAATTTCCTGCCCTACCCTGGACCCAGCAGCGAGCTTAGTAATGTCCTTCCTCCCTGGCCGATGTCTTGCACCAAACCCTGTTGGTCCCCTAATTGCCCAGGCCGCCAGTTCCTTTCCCTTCCCTCCCCACCCTATTTTGAGACAGTCTCTCCTCTTCCTTATTCCAATAAGGAATAAAGGAATTCTCTCTTATGTTTGACCTCACTTGAATTGAGCTGACATCCCACCTGATGCTTAGCAGAAGAGCAAGTACCCATCTTGTACCTGAGCAGGACCAGGTGCCCCCTATCCAGCCCGGTTTCTCCCCCCACCCTCCAAGGGTTCAAAACCACCCCCTGTGTTCTCAATAGCCTCCCCCCCTTTAGCCTGGCCCAGACTCAATCTCTCCCTCCACCTACTGGCAGCCTGCATATGGCAGCTTGGGAAACAAGGCTCCAAGACTGCAGGGTGGAGAGTACCACTTGGTAGTCCATCAATGGGTGAAACATTGATCTCTGTCTTTGTGCAGGCTCCTGCCACTGGGGAACTCACAGTAATGATAAATTTCTCTAATTTGCCTGGTTCCTCTCCTTCCACCAGGCAAATCAGTTTGGTATAGATGGACCTGTATTTGGAATCCACAAGAAATCCTGTTTTGAAAAAAAATAAAATTCTCTCCATTTTATATGCATTGCAGTTTCAGTTGCATGGCCTTGTTTTATTCCAGAAGGGCACGTGTAAAATCAGAAAAGACTTGGGGCCCCACAACCCAATCTATGCTGGCCAGACTCCTTGTCCAATGTGAGAGGGGTAGTGGAGGAGCTCCAGCCTCCTCTATATTACATGAAGATGGTGTGGACCCGGTCCACAGACCCAGGAAATGCCAAGTGCTGGACAGTCCTCTGTGACCCAGAAGACCTGATTTTGGGATCCCCTACCCTCCAAACAACACCAACAGCGAGTCGGATAGGACAGAACATTCCACGACAACAAACACTGAATCAAGCGGGACCAGCATCAAATAGGGAAGCAATACAGTAAAAAAGAAAAAACAAAAAAATTATGTGGATATGAAAAGCAAAATTCAGCAAACTGAAATAAGGGGGGAAGCAAATCAAGGCTCGCTTTTCAAATGAGACTCCCTGGGACAGCCAGGGTCCCAGAGCCGGTGGAAGCATTGGTTTGAGAAGAACTGCGTGCTTGCACAAACATGGCAAGGCACAGGTAGAATGTGCACAGCCAAAGGACAAGTTCCAGGTAGAAAGTGACGCTCTTAGGAGAACCCATCTCACAAAAGAAGCATAGAGACCCCAGAAAGTCAGCCATGAAGAGCCCCACAGAACCCCAGGGTAGAAGCCAGAGCCAGCACCATGGCGGTCTGAGGACGTGGCCTCAGTGGACAGTGCTCTATGGACCAGTGTCTCCCTTTAACCTGATAGAAGCACTGCACACAGTAGGGTGCACACCAGGAAGAAAAGTCTCTACCTTGTAAAGTGACCTTAGCGTCATGAAGACGGGGTAGCTCTTGAGGTAGATGTATCCTGAAGATGATTTCTAAGTATGTTTCCGCTGATCTCTCTTAGCCTAGTGATTTTTACTTCTAGGACTCTCTCCTCAGTTTAATCTCTAGTGTGGGGGAAGGGAAGCTAAGTGATTCATAAAGATGTTCATCACACCACTATTTACTAAAAGACCCAAAAGTGGAATTAGTGTTAACGTTTAAGTTAGAGAAATTCCAGAATGTGTCATATTCCCATTTTGAATGGTGCAGTCTTGAACATCCACATTTATCAGCCTAGAGAAAATGAGGCTGAGAATCCAATAAAAACTAATAACTGAGACTACAGGTTAAACACAAGAATGAAAACCCAGGCTAAGACCATTTATATGCAAAAACAAACATTTGGGTCAAAGTAAAAGCTTACTAACTAATAGTTACAAATTAAAATAATATTTTTTCCTTATCTGATTGGGAAAGACTTACAAAAATGTTCATACTCAAATTCATTATGCTTCTGAGAAAATGGCATTTCACACATTGCACATAAAGGTCCTTAAAGGAAAAGAAAAAACTCTTTGATCTAGCCATCAAGCATCCCAAGAACAAGGTTACTCCTTATAATTTTGTTATACAAGTGAAATCTTAGAAATAATGTGATGTCCAGCACTAATTTGGGGATTAGCTTTTTGAAAAAGCTAATTTTTTGGACCACATGGTCCAAAATGAATATTCCTGGTGAGTTGTGTTCCCTTTCACTCTCAAACGTCATAGTTTGGGCAGTAAGTATATGGTCAGTCCATGAGTGGGGAACCCAGGCCCGATCCCCAAACACAGCGTGTTCATCTGCATCAAACCAGGGGAGGGGGAGAGCCTGGCTGGCCTGTCAGCACCGGGTATGTCACGGCCAGGTCTGGGACGCGCCCCTCCCAGCTCCACTCACACCACACAGCACCCCGTAACCTCAGGGAGTCTGGACCATGTAGCCCATCTATGCCCCTCGGAGAAAAAGGCTTTTATTTTTCCTAATCTGCTAGCTCGTCTCCTCGATCACAATGCTTATTAGTGTTTGCTAGTCTGCGGATCATGAGTCCTAATCTTTTTCCTACTTTTAATCCATTTCTATATTTTGAAATGTTGAATAATATAAAGATGACAATGAGTCACATAAAATGGTTGTTCTGGCAGGTGCCCTTTTTTAACAGTAGTGTCAAACGGTATGTGCATTTTACGTTCTACTTTCTCTATACTTAATATTGGAAGACATGAATGCTCCGTGCCACTAAGGAATCTTGCGAATCATGGTGCTTTTTAATAGCATCATGGATATATCATAATATAGAACACCATTCTCCTATTACTCTCCTATTTGGATGGAGCATTTTCAGAAGACAGTCTCAGGGAGCCTGTGCACCTCCCCCGCTTCTCACATTTACCCACCAAAGCCATCCACCCAGTCTCCAAAGTTAGCTTTTCTGCCAGGAAACATTAGGGGCCTTGAACTTTTTCCAAATCTTTCTCTGTCACATCTCGGGTTCTTTCACCCTATCTATTCTGATAGGAAGATTTTGTGCAGTTCCCATAGAATTTGTTCTAGCAAATCGTGTACCTCCAGAAGTCTGGTCTTTCCTTTGCCCCCACACTTCCCTACCAGGACGACAGCAAAGGTCAGGTCTGGGCAAGAAAAGTGCCTCAGCCCAGCAGACACCCGTGTCGGGAAGACAGAAGCTCTGCACAGCCATCTCCCAGCCTGCTGCTCCATAAAGTGACCGTAACTGCCCAGGGAGCTTCCAAATCGTCCTTCTAAGAGGTAGTGAGGGTGCCCAGCTCTCCTCAGAAGCCCACTGGTCTCCTACAAAGCCAAGAGCTACTATCAGTAGATTGTTTCTGACTAAGGAAGAATCAACAGGAAGGAGAAGGAAGAGCCCCAGCCACATCTGGCAAACCGCCTGCCCAAAGATTGTATAGGGCTCAGGGAGGCTGTGGGAAATGTCCTATTTTAATGTCTCAACAACTCAGAGGAGAAAAAAATGGCAACTGACGGAAATGTAATAAAACAGTCAAAAGTAGATGTAACCGGCTATGAATATTGAGAAACGTATCA
>PVIJ01021944.1:0-17332 GCA_004024925.1 Scalopus aquaticus
AAGCGCTGCGCTGTGGAGCTGTCGGCAGCAGCGCTGCAAGTTCGACACCCGGCCAGGGAGAATCCCACATGGTGCGGCAGACCTCTCCTGCCTCACCCCCTGCTCCCCTCAGCAGTGTATTTCTGATCTGCCTGTTCTGCTCCCCACTCTGTCTCTGGTGAACCCTCTCGCCGCCCCACACCTCTGGTCTGTACCCCAGTTTGTATGTATAAATAAATAAATCTTAAAAAAAAAAAAAAAAACAAGTATGTTTTATATCTGTGTAGCTAAAGAAATGATACAGAGTGATTAGATATTTTTCTTTAACTTTTGAAATATACAATCTTTCTACTAGAAATATATTACGTCTCTTTATGGTGAATTTTGTGATTTTCTTCACTATGCTACTGATTTCTATTAGATCTCTTTCCTGGTTTTTTTGGGTACAATTTAATTCTGCATAGCTGACCATGCACAATTATTCTACATGCAATTTCAAAATGCATGCATTTTTGAAATGGAAAGATATCTTACCATATTTATTTTCTAATGAACAGAGTTCCTTTTGCATTTTGATCTTAGTGCTTTATTTCCTTGGGGTCTGAAATAGGCTTTTCATCCTCATTTTTGTCTGCCTTATGTTTATTACCAATTTACTCCTTTTTTATACAGAAATGCATATTTTTCCCTTTAGTACCTGGAGCAACTTGACTAATTATTTTATCAAATATATTCTTGTTCATAAACATATGCTAACCAGGTTTAAATAGTAAAACCTAATATATAAAAACCAAATAGTCTATTGCCATTATTTCTAAAGAACAGAAAGAGGTCATTACTAATAGACTCTCAATGGAATAGGGAAGAAATTGGTTCTCTCTGAAGATTTAGCTTTGGTCAATTTACAAAGACATTGGTGAGAGGACCAATAACTAGTGTTATTTTTATAACATAACTATTTATAAA
The DNA here is from genome assembly GCA_004024925.1 of Scalopus aquaticus. Taxonomy (NCBI): domain Eukaryota; kingdom Metazoa; phylum Chordata; class Mammalia; order Eulipotyphla; family Talpidae; genus Scalopus; species Scalopus aquaticus. The sequence continues at coordinate 946 of PVIJ01021944.1, forward strand.
TAACTAGTGTTATTTCTATAAAACAAAATTTATTGATAGGTATGTAGTAATGATTTTGAACTTTGAAGAAAAGAGTTACTTAGATCACTATTGTATGTAAATAGTGTTTTATTTATTTATTTTTTTACTAAGATAAACTTTACTGTAATATAAGATTGTGGTACTGGTTAAGATTTTGGGATATTTTATACTCAAACTCTTTCTTTTTTATACTTGTTTAAGAATTATCACAAGGGGTAAAATAATTATATCCTTACCTATATATCTATAAATTTGGATAGTATATATTTTCCCACACATATGTGATTGGACTTAAGCAGTTAAAAATCATACAATCCTATTTAAAGAATATGTAAAATAACTAAAATTCCTCAGGGATATCACAAAATGTCTATACCCCCTCCAACCCATACATTCTGCTTTGTCTTCTGTAGTGTAACATTTATCTTCATCTGCAAACTGATTTCCCTTGTGAGGGTGATAGCTCTGCTAGCAGCTATTGTAGTCACATGCATCTTTATCCATGTCCAGAGAAGACAAAGAAAATTTGTCTCCCTGCCTTCAAGGCAAGAGCCCTGGGATCCATGCTAATTTGACAGGCTTGGTGGGTCTCTTCTGCCACTCCTGAAATGAGCAGTCAATCAAAACCCTCCCCTGGAGCATGAGGCTGATTATTGCTCTCTTTCATGATCAGGAATTCATGAGGCTACAGTGTAAATATGTGACTAAGAATCAATTCCTCCTTAGGAAGGTAGCTATTATAACACCTCTTTGTCACTTTTAGGTATCTTCTCAGCTTTTTCCCTACAGCTGACTATGTTTTCCATAGATGTTTATTTAAAAAAATCCTATGAGAGCACCAGAATCTGATTTTAGCAAAATAAAATCAATGTAGGTATCTCAGTAACACTATCATCTGTATTCAAGACTTGCAGTGTTTTGTATTGTGTCTTAAAATCGCAACTTTATCATAACTTTTCCTTTTTTCTCACCTGCATAATATGTTCCTCAGGCTTGCTAAAACTGTGTATATTGTTATCTGTATGGAACTGATCTTTATTTTTGTTTCAATGATCTGTTTCTACTGAAACTACTAAATTTACCCATTCCTATTTGTTAGGTGCTGCTCATTGTAAGCTTCCTTTCCCACACTTCAAAAAATGAAATTCATGTTAAATTGAATTATCCAGAAAAGGCCTAGGAACTTTATATAATGTCGTCATGCTACCTTTGGCTGATGGTGTCTTACTAGAATTTTTTTTTTTTAATCATAAACCCATAGCCAAAAAACAATAATTTTATGTTTAAAATATTAGAGAATGACCATTCAACTAAGTCAAATTTTTGAGCTTGGAGAAATCTTTGTAAATATGTTGCTACAATGTTAAAAATTCAACTTCTTAAAACTCACCTCCTTCATAATTTTGAAAACAAAATCCAAAAATGGAAGTCAAATTTTGATTTAATATTTGTAGAAATTTCATGCTATTTCAGTTAGATTTTGTATTGTTGGCCTTTAGAGTGTTGGGAGAAAAACCAAAAATGAAACCCAATTGAATATTAAGATTGGTACTGAAAAAAAAATATCAAAGTGCCAAAAAAAATGTAAAAGGAAGAGGAGAGTGTTTTTGTGGGATTTTCCAGAGAAAAAGAACCAAAAGATGCATACATTGAAGAGATTCATTTTTAAGAAATTGGCTCTCACAGTTTCAGAGGTGCAGGTGAGCTGCCTATAAACTCAGGCAAGATTTCTATGTTATAGTCTTGGATACCGTTTCTTCTTTATAGGAGAACCTTAATTTTTACTATTAAGGTCTTCAAGTGATTGGATGAGGCACATCCACATTCTGGAGAGCTGTTAGTATAAACTCAAGTAGTTGTGGATATCAATCACATTTACAAAATATTATCACTGCAACATTTAGACTAGAACTTGACCTAGAAACGGCACAGTAGCCTAGCCAAGTTGACAGATAATATTTAACCAATACAGACAGTAAACATCATATAAACTCAAAACATTTTAATTTTCAACAACTCTATATAAGGAAAAATTAAATGAAACATGCTTCTCAATGTTTATCAACAGTATTTACCATATGGAAATTACCAACTATGGAGACTTTTGGTGGTGTCCGTAATATAGTGCATACAAATGGTGAATTTGAATGCTGTACACCACATGCTTACATAATATTATAATCCAGTATTAATTCAATAAAAATTTACTTAAAGAACAATAAATGTTGCCCCATTGTCTGCGCACACTTTGACTTTGAAACAGTTTTTATTACTATATTCTCTGCATTGATTGGATTCATCTTCCAAGCCATCCAAGTATCTGGATTTTTTTTCTGCTGTCCTAAATTTCAACCCAAAGTTTAATATAAAGAGACTACTGAAAAGCATTCATTTAATTTTATAATATTTTGTTTTCTTAAGAAATGGATTAAACTTCTAGTTACTAATGCGCAGGATAAAACCCCATGGAACTAAAGGTCTGAACCTATGCCTTTAGGTGCTTTTATCTTAATATAAATAGCTGTCTCCTACCTGCAAAGTATATTTCTTTTACAAGTCATTCTCCTTATCTTTAAAATGAGATGATAATAGCACCTGCCTTGCAAGTTTGCTGTAAACATCAAACAAAACATGATGATACAATCAAACACTAGTCACATGATGTCCATCTGACCATCAGTACAGGGAATCTAAACCCTTCATTAAAAATCTGTGTTGGGTTCTAAATTATTATTATTGTGATTTTGATTATGATTTCTAGTTAATCAGTATGCTGAATGAGTGTTCTGTGTACAGTACTTTTTAAATTTTTACAGTAAAACCATACAGCTAATAAAATAAATATATGTCCTACTTAAAGAAAGAACACAGAATTTTAAAGCATGAAATGTGACCCAGGTTACTTAATAAAGATGTAAAGGAAAATCAGGATTGGAATTCAGTTTCTATCAAAAAATTTGTGCTTATTTGACTTTGGCAAACTTTCCTATTTTTTAGTTATAGATTTAAATAGCATATATATTTTTTCAATTGTAAATGTCATATACAGTTATTCATGTTTTTTGATATATTACAAAGTTGTACATAATAATGTGCAAAATTTTACCTATGATTTTAAATATGATCTGATTACTCCTTTGGTTTATGGATGTGGTATACTTTTTAAAAATAATAAAATAGAAAATTAAAATCTCTGATTGCTTTTATTCAAATTGAATATTGTCATTAAAAATATTTAGCATCAGTCCATTGCTCTGACAGACAGTCTTCTCCATCTCAATGGCTCTCAATAAAACATTCAGGTCAACTATGGTGACACGCACTATATACTATCCCCATGTGATCCTTTTAGCCTCCTTTTCAAAGTTTATCCAAAATCTATGCACTTCTTCCATCATCTCTGCCACCACCTTGGTCTCAGGCACCATCTTCTCACACTTGACTTTTATTCAGTCTCTTCCTAACTGGTCTTCATACTGGTCTCCTTGGCCCCGCTCAGTCCTTTCTCAACAGATGCCAAGGGGCTCCTCTTATAAGATCATGAGATCCCATCACTTTTTTGCTCCCATCTCTTTTGCACCTCTCATCTAAGTCTCCAGTAGATTCAGGAATGAAACTGCGTATTTGCACCTTCTCCATGACCTCCCTGCTGCATTTCCTTCTACTGGCAACTGTCCTTCCTTTTCTGTAAAAGAAGCAAAAAACCCTGGACACATTCTGGTCTTAAACAGGGCTCTTTACTCACAGATCCATTGTCTGAGAACTTCCCCTGGAGGTATCTGCATGGCTGTTTCATCACCTACTTCATGTCTTGACCAAAAGATGCCCTCTCCAAGAGACTTTTGCTTTGTCTGTAAAAAGATCACAATTTCACCTTTCTACAGTACCTGCTTTGCTTAACTTTTTGATATTAGCAACTCTCAACACATTCTTCCTATATAGCTTATTTATTGTCTGTTCAAGCTGAATATAAATTCCCTGAGGGCTGGGATTTCTTTGGTCTATTTTATGCACTTCTGAATCCCCAGCTGTTAGAAGAATGTGTGGTACATCTTAGATGCTTAGTAAATATTTGTCGTGTGGTTGAATTAATGAATAAATTAAGCCATACTGATTTTAAAGCATTGTTAATCCAAGAACATGCACAGATTTTCCTTATAAGATGACATAAAGCTTTGGGTAATGATAGCTTTATTTCCCAAATTAAGATATAAATAAAAGGATAACATTAATGATTTGATAAAAATCTAAAGATGCTTTAAAATTACTTAAGTCCCTTGGCAGAGAATGCCTTACTTAAATCATTACATTGATCTTTGTTTTTCTGCTTTTGTTGTGGTAGAATAAAACATACTTTGTTTAATAATTCTTTCAATGTTGTGTCCTAACAGTGTAATTACTGAATGGAAGCCTCAGTGGTGATTTCATGTCTGACAATGACCAGAAGGTTTAGAAGGGTGGGTGAAGTCGGGCAGCTAAGAAGCACAAAGTACTGGGTCTTGCAGTGGGAGCCACACAGGCCTGCGAGGCCTCTTCCTGAATTTAAGCTCCAAGAGGAATTAGAAATGATCTGTAATTTTTTTTAAATATAGAAACTTTGTCATTAATGCATTATCAGAGATAATCAGAGAGATTATCAAGTATTTTTTTCAGTGTTATATAGATGATAATTTTTAAATTTTTGAGTAATTAAAATATAGTAATAAGTAATTTAAAAATAAAGTGTACGTGAATGCAATATACTTGAGATAAACAATTTTCAAACACACACACACACACACACACCAGATCTTCTGCTAGAATTCACCAAGGCTTAAAGATAAATGACATAGCCATCAGCTAATATTTTGCTTCTCTCAAACCTGATTGAGCAAATAAATACCCAGTACTTTTAAAATCCAGTTTAAATAATATGGTATTATATTGTTAATTGGCTTAAAAGCTTACTAGAGTCTTTTGAAAAAGGTGAAAAATCATATTCTAAAAAGTAACAAAGAATGAAAAACACAAACATGTCACCCACTAGTTCATCCTAAAGCTTGAGATGTTCTTTAAAATACGTTATGATGCTTGTCTCGGACTGAGATCTTCTGAAACTATTTTGTCCATAACTTACGGTTAAAAAGGTGTTGGGAAAAATTGTACAACTACCTAGCTAGTACTATGTAAAATAAAAATGATTAGTTTTTTTTTTTAGGAAATATTTTAGCATTCTGCATCTTTACCTGTTTGAGTGTATTAGTTTCATACTGTTTTATTGATAAGATCAGAAAACCAGTGACATTTATGATCTATGTTGAATTCCTAGGATCTGCTATTCCTTTCCATACTCAGGGAAGTTGTCTCACTTTCAAGATTTCTGAGTATGTATGGAGCTACAGAAAAGGGAGATTAGTATATTTTTAGATAATTTAAGTTTTCAGACTGATTTTTCTTCTATTTTCCTTGTTTATATCGTCCGTTCATTCTATGTTCTCTGACATTGGGTGGGTAATAGGAGCATTAGAGATAAAGATGTTGATTCACACTCATTTTATTCTTAGTCTGAAAAGAAGAGGATCCATAAAAACTAGTATTTTACTCCTTGAAACCAGTGCCTGGTTTTTATGACACTCATCGCATCACATGTGGGCGAAGGAGCCTCTTCATTCCAAGTCATGTGTGCTGTGCTCATCATCAGATGCTCACAGCAAAGCATTATCATTATGGTCTGTCTCGAGCACACCTTGCTTTGCCTTTCATATTTCCAAAACCTATCCAGTTTTCTCTGTATCATATTTCATATAGGATTGACATTGACTTCTCATTTTCAAAATCTCAGTTTTTGTATGTTTTTGGAATAGTCTCTGTTGCATGTAACTGAGATTAGTAAGATTAGGAACAGCCTACTCTATATGAGTTCATGCAATGTTCATTGCTGCCTCCAAATAAATTAGACATAATGATAAGCTTTATATATATAATGAATTGTGTATATATATATATCCATATTTAGAAAAATTATTTTTTAACTAAAGGCTTTTTATTTCTAATCATTTGGCTTTATTTTTTCTTTTTTCTTTGTTAGTTACTTAAATAACTTCATAATTTGGTTAATTATTTTTCTATGAGATGAAAGGAGGAATAGAATAGAGATCAGGGGCAATAGTTTCTATCTCTAAAGAGATTTAGGTTTCTTCATTATCTACTGAATGTGCACTGGAATTGTTTTTTCATTTGGGCAAGTATGTCATTCTTGTCTGGAGACTTACTCTTCTCTTGCAGTCCTAGCAATGCCAAGTCAGGAATCAATACCTGTTTTATGATTCAGAGGTAAATATCATTAATGGTATCATTTGTTGGAATCATGCAGCTAAAACCAAGAGCAAAACAAACAAACAAATACAAAAGAACAAGCAAGTAGTTGAAATCAAATGAACACAGTGCTTTTCTAATATACAAAATATGTAAAGTATATTATACACTAATACATGCACTATATGTATAAGTGTACCTGAATGTCATATAATATACTTGGGATAAACAATATTAAAACATACACACACACACACACACACACACACACACACACACACTTATTTATCCAAAGCAGATCTTTTGCTAGAATTCACCAAGATTTGAATTAAAGTTATGCAGTCACTTTTAATGACTTATATCATCCTCAAATCATTTTGATCATCTTTAGCTATGTTAAAATTCCATAACAAATTGTCATAACCTTGGTGACTTAAGCAACACAAACTTATTTCATAGTTCTAGAGACCAGTACTGAAATCAAAGTGTCAACAATACTGTGCTTGCTTGTTCTGAGATTTCTAGGGAGAATCCTCCCTGTCATTGCCTGTTAGTGGTGACTGTGGCATTCCTTGCCTTGGTTTAGCCTTCCTTGGTTTGGCCACATCATATTCTGTCACTCTAATCTCTGTCTCCATAGTGACCTAACCTTTTCCTCTTCTGTCTCTCTTCTTTTCTCTATTGGTTATAAGGACACTAGCCATTGAATCCAGGATCCACCCCATAATCTGGGATTATTTCATCACAAGATCTTTAACTTAATTATCTGTAAAGACCCTTTTTCCAAATAAGGTATTATCAGAGGTGCCAGATATTTGACCATTTATACTTCTTTTGGGAAACCACCATTTTAACCTAAAATATGTTCAATATGTGGTAAACAAATGTGCAGTGAGTTAGGTTGTCATTTTTGGATTTGAAATTTTTGAGCAAATGAATGTGGTAATGCATAATGAAAGATTTACAAGAATGGGTGGGATATTTCGTTTTGCACCTCTGATGATTTGGTCATAAAAAATGGTTTAAAAAATGGTCATAAAAGTATAATGACAAAATCATAATTTACTCAATAAGCACTTTCATTACTCAGTGAAGCACGTATCATTCATAAATCCTACAGATATTTCCAAAGCCTCAACCAATGTAACTAATAAAGAAGAGGCTAACTTGATTTCAGTGGAAACTTTGTATGTTCCAAAATGTAAGTTCTGTGTAAAAATTAGGTAGCAACCGTAGTAATACATACATTGAGACATGTATGGGTAAGAGTAATCTGGAGAGAGGAAAACAGAAATAAGTAATATTTTAAGAATATTTAAGAAGAAAATTATATTTACCAAATCTCTTAAGTTTTTTGACATATTTTCATAAATACATGATCTTTTACAGGTTCTCCATCTTTAATGTTGATTCATTAATTAGTAAAAGCAAGGGGAAAAAACATATTATAGACACCTGAAGTGCATTTATTTTATCCATTCAGGTTACTTAGAGTAACACAGAATTGGAAAATAATACAATCAAACTTAATCAATGCTTGAAAACTGGTCATAGATCTGAGATATCCAGGAGGGGAAAGAAAAGGGATGAGGGGGGAGAGAAAGCAGTGGGGAGGAGAGCACAACGGGCTGGTGGAGGACTGTGGGTGTTTTGGTGGTGGGAAAATTACAGTGCTCACATGTGAAGGGAGAAATCCTATATTGTGAAAAAAAGACAAACATGGATATAAAATGATGGTATGTCATTGAAAATCAGAACAAAATTTAAAAGCTTACCTTATTTCCATTCTAGTTGTATTTATTGGCAGATAAACTCAGGGTATTTTTTATATATTTTGCTCGTTTGTTTTAAAAGGGCAAGTTTATTAGAAATATAAAGAGAAAGGAAAAAATAGCCACTTGCACAGACACAGCTGGGCAGAGAATCACTGCTGCTGCTGCTGCTGCTGCTGCTACTGCTGCTGCTGCTGCCTTTGAAAGTGAAAGGTTTGTTAAAAACAACGCCCGCATAAACACAGGCGGAACAAAGCTGCTCAACTCAGTTTAATATGGGTTCTCTGTTTGAAACAGAAAACAAATATTTACTATAGTAAATTAGACTGGTCTTTTGCCCAAATTCATTTTTATCAATTTGGGAGCCAAAGCTTAACCTTACTGCAATAAATTATGGGAACTTTTAAACCATTGTTATTTAAGAATTTTATTTGATTTTGACATGTAAATTTTGTTAGCAAGTCAGTATGATTTTTACACCTGGAAAATGTCCTATGAAAGGGGATAGCTATAAAGGATGAATCAGAATGTGCTTAAACACGAGTCTAAGCTCTTTCTAGATTCAGGTAACAAGAGCCAAGTGTCTCACTGTGATGTGGAAACGACCCCTGGGAAATCATCATGTTGAGTAACTTGAGGGATAGAGTGGAAAATACCAGTAGATTGCCATGACAAATGTGTCAAGAACACATTTTAACAGAATTTCTTCCACTTTATTTACCACTGCACTGGGTACTCAATAAATACGTGTATTTCTGTTGCTGAGTGTTACAGCACTGCCAGCTTCTTTACTCAAGATTGATAGAAGTTGAGCCTAGCCTTACTGTTCACCATCTGTCATTAAAGAGTCAAGTTCTTTAAATGGACATAGCTTCTTTCTAAGGTTTTAAATATTTTGGCTATTGCTCATTTCATGTTGCCTCTATAAATGATATAGTCTTTTAACATATAGACACTATTGTTTTTCTTGCTCCTTGTCAAATTACTGTCCATCCTTATTTTTGTTGATTATTGGAATGCTTTCAGTTTAATTTATGTATTTTGGGGCTGCCTGAAGTCCTTCCTTGATAAAAAGTGAGGGCATACCTAGCTACAAACATGTATACATCACTATGTAGAAAGTAATTATTTTAATGACCAAAGCAACTTACAGAATCTGTTGCATTTAAAAATTATGCAAAAGTATACTTTTCTTCTAGGTCATACAGCCACTTTTTGACAGTTGTCCTTGGGCCAATTAACTTATGCTTATAAATGGGAACAAAAGAAAAGAGAATTTTAATAACTATTTTGAGATTGCTGGTATGTTACTTCAAAGAAGAGAAGATGCTGAAGGAAACTGCCATTGCAGTTAGAAGGGGTCTGCTGAATTTCTGAGTTAATTGGAACTCAAGCAGACAAGGGAAGGACAGTTTGCATGTAGAACTAGTGATGGCAAAATAATTGGATAATGACCAAATCTAAGAGTTTAATAGAGATGCATCTAAATTTTAAAATAAGATTGAAGAAAAGGGAAGAATTTTTTAATTAAAGAATGGGCTGAACATCAAAAACATGGAATGTGGTTATAAAAGTATATTAATTATCTGGATAGCAAAAATTCAGGTTTATTTTTACTTACATTTTGATGAAAATAAAATAATACCTGTATACCAAATATAATCAGTGTAAACCATGTTCAAAATATTTTAATTTTAAAACTGGTTGTGTTATGAACTGTTCATTTCAAGGGATATATAGTAGACATTATGTGAAAGTGAATTATGTGAAAGTGAATTTGACTAACAGGGCTATGTAAATGTGTAGTTTTTATTCAGACAACTAATAACTTTCTAATGAAATGTTTTAAATAAATTTTGTGATGTTGATTATTAGATTTAGTCATTAAATAGCCAACAAATTTTGTAAACATTCTTCAGTAAGATAAAAGCATGTTTAATATTTTCCTTTCACTACCTTTTTTTAGAGTAAAAATGTAAGGGTTGATAGGAAATTTCCCCTTAGCTCTCCTAGTTCTTCTCAGGCTGACCTAGCAATGAAATTAACATCAAACATATTGATAGGAAAAAAGAATTAGATTTAATTACATACTTTTGGAGAATCTACATGACTATAAATTGTAAGTACCAAAACCAAGGACTTTTATCCTGAGTTAAGGAATGGAATGGGGCCCTATGACTGAAGGCAAAGTGGAAGGTGACTCATATGACCAAAATTAGATGCTCTGTAACTAGATGCCACCCACCATATAGATAGGTTTTGCCAATAAAAATGGTTCTTTCTGGAGATAAGGATAGATATGGATAATGCCCCCAGTCCTCATTCTTCTTGGTAGTTAAGGGAATGATAACAGTTTCACTTGAAGCCCACAACACCTCCATAGACTTCATTTCCAAATAATCCACATGCCAAGATGACATGTCTAAGAAGGCTTGTTCTGGAAATCTTGGGAGGCCTGTCTGTACATGGATAGGCTTATCTTTCAAAAATAATATAAGTACACACAAACAAAAGTGGAAATTACTGTGAAACTAATAGATATATCAAAGCTGTTTTCTGAGAGACCAGTATCTGCAAATACTGGTGCTCATGTCAACGAACAAAGGCATATAACAACACACATTTTTTTTAAAAGTGAGTCTAAACATAAGTACTTTATTAAGGTTTGGCCTCTTTTTTTGTATATTTAATATGAGAATCGTAAAACTTTTAAGTTACATAGAAAATGTTTCTTTCCTTCAAGATTTCTTCACACTGTTTACATTGTTTATAAGTAAAGAATATTGTTTTGTTGTGAATCTAAAATTGTGATGAGTCCTTGAAGTTCTTAACTGTCTTGTGAGAGTAAAGTGCTTCCATTGTGCTGTAGATTTTAGAAGAGTCATTCACCTATGTGACCTTTCAATTAAATTATTGGAGTACACTCTTATTCAAGATTTCCCTAAAGATCACTTAGAATTTTCATCTCATTCACAGGTTTCCACGCAACTCATTAAGCTGTATGACCCAACAGGAACATGTGCAGTTGGCACACCAAAACCAGCACTGAGAGTCAAGTTCCTTTTGAGAGCAATTTGTAGAATTAATTTACCTATATGATTCACATCTGTTAAGGGGTTCATTTAACATCTGTTGGGTCATCTTTACTAGAGATTTTTTACCTAAAGAAATTAAAAAATATCCCTTTAGTAGTATTTACTTAATTCCCTGGATTTTAATTTAGGCAAACATGAGGTGTGATGTTCATAAAATACCCTATCTTTGAGATTTGTTCAGCTTAATGTACTGCAGAATATTAATACACTGAAAGTTGAGTGCGCCACAACTTCTGCTTCTTGTATGTTAACCATTTAGAGATAAAATTTGGCAGTTTGAAGATAATGAATCTAGTCAGCTTTCTCTGCAGTATTCAGCTACCCATTACTTTCTGCATTTCCTGCCTTAACCTCAGTGGCATTGTACTCTGTTGGCTCTAAAAATGTCTGTTCCTATTTAGAGTGCTATTTCCTTCATCTGCCTCTTGGATGCGGTCTTCACTATCTCCTTGGGCCTCTCTTTTGTTATTGTTTTCTGGCTTCTGTTAGTCCCTATGTGACTAGTACACACAAATTTGGATAGTTAAACCTGTTAGTGACTTATTTCTCTCAGTGAAATGGTGAAATCGTGGTTACTATTGGAGATTTATATGTAGTATATGAGACTGCTTTCTCTTCTTCCTTTTCTCTAGAGCCCTGGCTTCTCTCCTGGATTTCAAATATCCATTGTCAGATGTCAGCTAGACACCTCTCAAGTCCTATGTGCAAAAATGAATGTGCTCAGGTTTTTACTCTCTGCCCTCATGTATTTCCTTTGTCAATGGCATTACCAATTTCTCCACCAGGCATAAAACATCAAGTCACCTTTCATTTCACTTTCTTTAACATTACTTCTTGCAATCATCTGATTCTTATTCAATACTGTTAGGTCTTTCGCCTACTATGAACACCCAGCTGACTAAAAAAAAAAAAAAAAAAATCAGTAGTACTAAAATAACTGTGTTTGCATAAATGTTGCTTAGCTCTTTGTAGTTTTACTGATCATTATGCAATGAAGCCATCAAGCTTCCATTACCCATTTCTTGCTGAATCAGTCAGGACGACCTTCTCTATTCCCAGGAACCCTACTACATGGCTATGACAAAAACTAGACAATTTCTGACTTCTTGATGATCCTAATCTGACAACTACCAAAATTTTCACAACTTTGCCTACAGTGAACTTCTTCCTCAATCTCTTTACAACAAAATTCTCATAACCCTGCTATTTAAAAATATTTACTTTTTCCAGTGACTATCATTGTGTGTACACCACATTTTACTTAATTTTAATTATAGCATACTTTGTCCTCTTTCTTTTTGCACTAATTGAATTTTATGTAGCATGTAATTTAATTGATTTCATATTTTTAATAGGCAATATTCTAATTTTATTGACGGTTATGTTCAAGTTATCTGCGTTGCTTAACTAATCCTCAAATTGTGGTCATTTGAATTTTTCTGGCATTTTAGTCTATACAACATTTTTAGAAAAGTTGGCTAAATGCAATTTCAAAACATTGGATTGTCAAATTGAACTTATACAAATTGAGAGATGCTTATTAATAATTTTAAGTATATAAGAACTCAAGAGGCAACGGTAAGCTAGGAAAATTTTAGGACATTAAGGACAGCTCTCCAGGTTGTTCTCTCCTCCATTGGAGACAAGCTCTCTGACCCAGAAAAAGAGATGATGTCTCTAATTATGGGTTACCATGTCTGATGGGATGTTTAGGCAACAAGTTATTTTCATGATACTTGCAATGGTGCTATGCTTTATAAAATCCATAGATTGTAGAAATGTTTACCTTACATAGTTCTAAACTAGAGATATCCTGCTGAAAAAATTCACAGGTATGTTTTCTCTTTCTCTCAAATATTTGCTGACAGGTTTGGTTACTAATATGTTTATAAAGAACTGAAACACTTGTCTTTCTTTTTGTCTCCCTTGTATCATATCCCTGATAAAAGTAGAGGTATGATTACAAGCCAGATGTCTAACTCTTCTATCAATACCACAAGACCCAAATGGTATCTATATATTCGAGAATTAGTATTCATATGTCAGATTATTTCTTTGAGATTTAAGATATAGGAAGTTAACATTTTTCATTACCCAAGCAAGTATGTTCTAATAGAATATTGTAAAACATTCAAGTTTACCATGTTCCGTGCCTGAATTTGATGATAAATAATTTTCTAAGCTTTTCCTGTGAGGATGAGCTTGAATAGAAATGCTATGAACTAAAAGCTTTGTCATTCTTTCTTTCTCCATATGAGACCATTTTTTCAGCTTCTTTTCCATTGTGCCAATTATTCCTAAGAAAGTTGTTTTCTTGTTATCAATGTCTACATAATTAGTAATGCCTGTCTGCTACTAGTATTTGTCTAATTAGGACTTAAGAATTTTTCTTATATCTCTTTTAAAATGAGTCTCAGTTCCATAGAACAGTACATAACTAATCACTTCAGTTTTGTTAAGACAGTATAATTTATCACAAAACTGTGTATAACAAAGTTAATTTGGATATGGCATATAAAAGTATACTTCTAAATTTGAAATCTCGTCAGATATCATAAATTAAAATATATAGTAATTTTGATGACATGCCAATTATTCTTTATGTATGATATGATTCCTGTTTCAAAATGTGATGTTTTTTTAATGGGAGAAGAAAAGCTTGCTGATATTTACTTCAGTTATTCATAAATAGTAATTAATTTTTATGTCCAGTTTGGTTTTATTAAAAACAAATATACTCCATTGCTTATGTGTGTTAAAGATCTTTATATATAGTCATGATTAATTCCTGAGAAAATTTGAACTCATTAGACAGGTTAATGCTCTCATTTTTTCAGAATGGTTTTGCAGAGGCATCTTTAAATTCCTATATAAATCATACAAAATTTATAATTCATACTCTAAATAAACTCATTCAAGAAAATGAATCCTTGAATGTAATCCTGATTGCAGTCACCTGGGTTTCCCCAATCTTTCAGGCTTCTGGGGAAATGTACCAATATATATTGGAAATCCCAATTCTGGAGATTTGGGAAAACACTCCTTTCGTTGCTCTCAGATGGCTAGGAGTCCTTGTTAACTTCATACCTGCCCAAGAGGATAAATGTCCAAGGCTCCTGTTTCCTTCTATATGTTGCAGTTAATGGAGCGCTCAACTGACTGAGGTTAGGTATGATAAGAGGAAGCCACTAAATCCCACTAAAATCCCTTCAATCCCACTAACTCAAAAGCTTCCTGTTGTAAAGAGTTCACTGGAGACTTGAAACTGCCTGAAATCTCTAAAAATGTCACAACAAATTAAAAAATAAGCTTGGTGATTAGTACAATTCTTCCTCTAATCAAAGAAAAAAGAAACAGAAAGTAAAACTTTTGCATTATCTTTTCTTTATTGGTGAACTCCATTCCAAGTTTTGTTCCTTTTAGGCACTATTTTTGTTTTATTCCCTTGGGCTGAAATCTGTCCCTCTTTTACTTCTCCCATTGCAAAGCTTTTGCTTTCAGATAATGGCAGAGATCTACCCAAGTATATCTAGTTCATTAGAAAGCTTTGTCAAATGTAGAGTGAAGAGGACTTTTCCCCCATCCCTCTAGATCCTTCTAAAGCTAACTGAGTTATCACATTAACATCAAATAGATTAGTATGAAAAATGGAACAAATTTAATCACATATATGTGGGGAATCTACATGGATGAAGATTCTAAATGAAATAGGATAGAATGAGGGTATTCATATCCTGAGATAGCAACCTAGGACATAAATGAGCGAGGAGGGGGACTCACATGATAAGGAGAGGGTGACTGATATGATGACCACCATATACTCTATAATCACATGTCTGCCCTGCCATACAGATAAGTTACTCTGGTAGTTTATTTCTGGTAAATATCCTAATTCCGAGTAAGACCCCAAATTTTCATTCTTTTAGCTAATAATGGGTAGTAAGAAGTTTCTCTTGAGCTTGACATCATTGACCTTAGCTCATAGTAATTCACATGCCAAAGTAACATGCCTTAGGAAGACCTGGTCTGATATGTAGGGAAGACCTATCTGAACATCTTGAGGAGGCCTATCCTCCACAGTAAAAATCAACTATCTGGGAGATGTTGGGATGGATCAAGTTTGGGGCAGTAGTCTTCCTTTCATTGATGTTTAAATTTTTCGGTATATGTAATGTAAGTATTTTCCATCCATCTTCAAAATGTTGTTGGAAATGGTGAAGATTATTGTTCTTCTGGTTGCATGTGAATAGAAAAACATTTTAAAACAAAAAAAAAATATTTTAAAACCATCAAATTAAAATGAAATTAAGGTGAGGTTTATGTATAAAGGGTTTGCATACACTGAACATTGGTGTATGTGACAAAGGTTCCCCATGAATTTGGCCCTTAATGCCTTCCTTAAAGCTGCTGTTGTTTTCAAAATGTGAAAGGTCCTAACATACTGAACCATTTCATCTTTCCCACCAGAACAAAGATTCCTTCAGAAACAAATTCAATTTGAGTTGCAATTTGCTCCTTACAATTTAGGTCTGAATCTCTCCATCAGGCAAGGCAGTGTTGAAAATTAATATGGAAATTTTGTGGTCTGATAA
The DNA here is from genome assembly GCA_004024925.1 of Scalopus aquaticus. Classification (NCBI taxonomy): domain Eukaryota; kingdom Metazoa; phylum Chordata; class Mammalia; order Eulipotyphla; family Talpidae; genus Scalopus; species Scalopus aquaticus. The sequence continues at coordinate 16,720 of PVIJ01021944.1, forward strand.
TCTCATTTCTATCTTACAATCCTTAATATGTTTGGGTACTGGGCCTCCCTGGTGGCACAAGGGGTTGAGTCTCTGTCGGAGGCCTGCTCTGACCGAGGTTGGGTTCCTGGGAGTGGTGGGTAAAGCGTTGGCGGCGGGGGCGAGTTCCATGGGGATAAGGGGGTGGGGAGCGAGAGACAGCACACACCAGAGAGTGTAATCAGGCCGTTCCACTTTATTATTGGAGAACAGGGTTTTTAAAGCATAAGAAGAATTAATTACTGACAATGGCAGGGTGATTACAGATATTCAGATACATAATCAATTACATACTTTGAGGGGAATCAAGGAACTTTGGAAAAATGTCTCTTATCTGATGTAAATTCCAGCAAGGTACAGGACATAATCTTCAACCTTTGTCCTAGGCCTAGGGTAGAGGCTGCTGTCTCCATACCTATTGTCTGAAACCAAGACCAATGATAAAAGAAACATCTTTATGCTAATCTCTGGAGGAAATAATCTAATGAACTATAAGCTGATTTTTCCAGGCAAGGAAGGGAAATAGGGGAAGGGATTAATTGTTCTTTGTTCAAACATTAACCCCTGACCGGGCAAGGACACTTCACTGTTACAA